>JAWWEQ010024807.1:0-26613 GCA_035583055.1 Torymus tubicola | reverse complement strand
AATTGATTTCATAACTTTCTTGTGGTTATAAACGTTTAAAAATAAAAGAGAGAGAGAGTGAGAGAGAGAGAGAGAGAAAGAAACGGATATACTTACTCGCCAATATTTATACTTTTTTTTAAAAAGTAATTTTAGATAAGAATAACATTTTAAACCGTTAAAAATGACTATTTTTAATATTAACAAGCGTATTACAAAAAATAATCTCTAGAGCTTTATCACACTTTTGGTTCAGTTGAAGTAAGGTTTATGTTTTATATCATGCCTTCTTTTGAAGGTATTTTCAAGCTCCATAATCGTACTTTTTCTTTATTACTGATCCTTCATCTTTTATTAGCGAAAAAACTAGTTTCCCACAACTTTGATGTGTATGACCTACGAGATTCTGCCGTCAAAGTGATGTTGCTACATGATTTATGATTCTATAGGTTTTTGTGCTTACTAAACTACAATCTTTTAGAAGTTTTTTTTTCACAGCATTCTTCTAAAGTACGACCAAATCCCTAAGTCACACCTGGATCATGTCCTATATAAACCCTGTTAATCTTCACACCAAATTCATCCTACACATAAATATCTCTAATCAAATTCTACCCGTCAAAATATAACTTTAGCAAATAAACACCAAAAAATAAATAGAAAACCAAATAAACTAATCTAAACCCTCGGCACTTTCGCCACTGCAAGCAGATACGGCGTGCTGACGACAAGTCGTGTAACGGGTGCCGTGCTGTCCGTCTGGCTGATTGCCTCGACGGCTGTAGGCCTTCAATCGTCTCTGGAGCTCGGGCCAAATCTCTGCAACATCAATTGGAAGAAACCGTTTACCATGACGACTAATACAAGTGGTATTGTCAGCGCCTCGGTGATTGTCGGTGCACCGATGATCTTCACCGTACTGGTATATGCACACCTGGTGGTACGTGTACGTAGTGCCATGCGTGGTTCGTACAAGCCACCAGTAGCTTTCAACTGGGATTATGAGCTCACCAAGGCCAACATATACAGCTTTTTCCTCTTCGGCATATTCTGGCTGCCCCTGGGTATCGCTTTCTGCATCAGCGTGGTGAGTGTACCAATTTAATTTTCGTTAAAATAACAATGCTTTTTCAATTTAATAAGAGTATACTAATATATCAATTAATTAATTGGTTCATATGAAAATCTTCTAACAAAGAGTTAGGAAATTATTCTGCATGTATACCCAGACTTGTATGAAACTGCTCTGTTTCAATATCCCTTAAACTCAGCAAAGTATACCAGGAGTTCAAGCTCCCATCATCTCTTCGTACAATATTAACAATGACTATTTCCTCCATTAACGAGTCTATTCCCACAGGTAAAACCGGTGAACCCGAAGCTGGTCGTGTACCTTGCCTGGTTCGCCCTGTCCAAGTCTTGCTTCAACAATCTACTCTACTGCGTAGCCGATCGTCACTTCCGCAGCGCTTACGTCAAGCTCTTCCACTACTGCTGCTGTAAGACAACCGTGAGTTTTTCGCGTCGTCAACGAGGTGATGGCCGCTCATCCGGTGACGTCAAACTACGCGTCCATATAATTCAGTCTTACACGAGCCCGGCATCTTGTAGACCTGCGGTGGCACGACAAAATGGCCGTGATGTCTACGAGCTGTAGGGCCCAGAGCACCAAAGGAACAGGTATCATCATCATCATAGCACTGGCAGACAACAACTGCTTCGGGAACAATGGATCTAATTTCTTATACAATCCCGATGCTAAAGATAACCGAGTGCTTGAGTGAAAAAGGAGAGATCAGCTTGATATTTGTGAAATCTCGGTTTAATGATTATTTATACTTATATATGTGTGTATGTACGTTCTCTTCAGAAGAGTCTATACGTTGCTTCTCGCGTGGGAATGTAAGAAGAGTGCGAGAAATAACGAGAGATCGTGTACACGCGCGGATGAAAGATTTTACGAGGCTATTTTTTACGAGACTCCGGGATCCTCGTTTTTACGCGAAAAGTGAGATTCGTTTTAATTGCGATGAATTTTTATTTAGCGGGTCCGTGAACGAAGGGATTACAACGCTAGATTTCTGTAGGCGAAGGGAGGCAAACATTATTATATTGTTTTATGTGAGATTGTTACTTGTATGAGTTTGAAGGGAGCGCTAAACTGACGAAATTTATTTGATATTGATTATTGTTGAGCATGATTTTACTGCATAATAATGACCTTGTTCTCGCATTTTTAAGCACAGGATATAACTGCATTGACTTGTATTTAATAGTATTTTCTTTGTGATAATACTATGTTAATATTAAATGAATTTTCTGCTCAAAAACCGCGCGACTTCGAACTACCACTAATAGGCAACGGGACGACATTTCGTAAAATATAAATTCTAATAACTGAACGTTATAGCTTTTATATATTATCCTTATAGTCGAACTCGGATTATAGTATGCAGCGTAGCTGCATACCGTTGATATTACTTTAAATTGCCAAAGTTACGTTGACGTAACGCTGAAATTTAATTTATACTCATGCCGATTATCTTATTTCTCGCATTTATATTTATACGTTACTTATAATATATTACACGCTATATTTATATATCAGACAGCATTTAGCTTCGACATTGCCTCAACCCACACGTAAGATATACCAACCACTTTAATCTCTTCCCCCTCCGATAAAAAGGCTTTATTTTACCATGCACTCGAAAACGTTTCAACCCTTCTCCCTCGAGACGTTGTTCATTCTCTGGATTCGTACCAAAAATCCGCGTCTCTAAAAGTGGCTTTATTGATACGAGAAATCACTCTTATGGCGCTAATAATTTTCTCTCCCACCTAATGTCCTGTCGAGCGAAGCAAGAAAAAAGAAACGCAGTTTAAATTACTCGCAATGGTTACTTCGCGCGAAACTTGCGCGCAGCTTTGTTGTCTGTGAAGAATGAGTTGTAAAAGTTCTCAGCTAGAAGAGACTATTTTATCGCTGTTTTCATCTCCATCCCTTCCTATACGAGAACCCGCATCGTAATCTTGAAATATATATATCTTGAATAGACGGCAGGGCCAATTTAACTGGGACGAAAAGAGTCCCGTCGACTTATAAGCCGCTCCTCAGGCGAGCTTTATTACACCTCTGACGTCAGAATAAGAATATCCTAGGACTTTCTGCTCGTGACGTCACGTGGGGAAAGTCCAAAGGAAGAGAGAACGACGCTGCATGAGGGGGAGGGTGCAGGAAAGTTTCGCGGTCGGCAGTTGTGAGAGTTTGCATTTGAATTTAGCTTTCGTGGCTTAGGGATTCGAAGTTGTCAGACATTCAGGTTCATCACTAACTAAATGTATATTTATATATGTGTTACAATATGAATAGAGAATATGAATTTTAATCAATTTTATCAAACATTTTTATTAGTAATAGTATTTTTATGTGAAAATTCAAACAATTTTTTTTAACTATTTTATGGTGAATGTAACGACTGCGAATATAAGTTTCTCTCTTTTTTTGCAAACTACTTGTTAAACGAAAATAATCAGGGTCAAACTAATATTTCTGTTCGAAACTTAAACCATCTCAATTTCGTTCAAGATTCAATTTGATATTCCCGCAAAGCCAATTGGACGTTTTCCACCTGCACTCTCTCATCAGATAGAATAACAAAATTCGTCTGTTCCGATACACTAGCAAAAACTTCACGACTTCGTGTGCAATATATATACGTACTCGCATCCTCGTAAAAGCCGCACTTTACGATGCCGCTATTCATGAGATCCGCGCGTCTTCGAAAGATGAGCTTTCGAGCGCGATTGGGAATGTGATCGCGCTTCAGGTTGCATGACCCGTAAGGTTTCTCGATAAAGTTAGTTTTTATCTTTGAAATTGCAATGATTAATGGTACGAAATACTTGAGAAATTTTAAATTATCGTGATTTATGTAGAAAAGTAAAAAACGAAAATATAATAAGCTTTGAAAATGACAAATCGGAGGAAAATTTATTGTGGAATTCGTATATCATCTTTTTAAATTATTTTGAAAAATTATACGCGGATTTTACAATTTTTTGCTTATTGCTGATTTTTAAAGTTTATATAATATTCTAATTGCATTAACATATAAGTCGCGAGAACTAGAAATTGATCGATTGCTTATATTATCATCTGTCACGTTTTAACTTTAAAAATGAACTTTACGTAGAAATGTTACAACATAAATCTTTAACGAGAACAAATCGCGCGCGAAGTATTTAGGAATATATATCATTTTTCAATTCTAAATTCCCTGCGGGGTGGAGTAATGATGAGTTAATTAGTTCTGCAGTGTTGAAATTCATTTGCAGAGACCGTCAGGTTTGAATAACGTTGGCAATTTGATCATACCCCGTTAAATTAATAACCGGTACTAGTATAATAGTACTAAAAAAAAATCCTGGAAATTTCTCAAAAATTCAGTTGCAATCATTAATGCATTCGATCTGCGCCATTTTAGCGTTGAAATTTTTTTTTCTTTGCTTTCGTTCAGTCGAAAATGATTCAGTGCATTTGCTGCTACGACCAGCGTCGAAAATTTGATTTTTCCTCGAACAAGCGATTACAGTTCAATTCCCTCGACGTGCGCGTGGACAAAACGCAATTACAATTTTATTAATTTCTCTTCTCGTGTCCACATCAAACGATACATACAAACACTTGGACTTTTTTGCGCTGTAGTTGAAATGAAATTTTAATTAAACGGAATTTTTAATCTCGCGACCTTTCAACATTACACTCGGTTAACCTCAAGAATGACGTTTCGTGTCATTAAAAAAAAAGTGTAATTTTGACAAACATTTCATAACATTATATTTGATCCTCGACATTTTCCATGCGGAAGTTGATTATGCCACCTTTACACAAAATTAATTTCATAATATTTATTAACAATTAAATCAATCGCTGATATTTACGTTAATATTTGCGTTTCCGATTCATCCTTTCCAAAGGCTGAATAAAATATGGCCGCCACATCTTTCTTACCACTTTCGCGAGATTTTCATTTGGATCCTACGAAAGCCATTAAATTTTCTGGAAAAATAGTTACTCAGCCCGTGAGGGCAAACTACATACTTCGGTCAAGGTCTTAGCTGTTTTAATAGTTGAAAGAGAAAGAAAGAGAAAGAAAGCGATTAGGGAGAAAAACTATTAAGATGTCTTGCATAGAGATAAGAATGTATGTTAATCAATATAGTGCATAATGAGCTATGCTGGTGCTGAGTAATAGACATTGTAAACTTGGAAAATTATATAAATATATCCGTCCTCGCGTAAGTTGTTTTGCAAAAAGACGTTGAACGTTGGATACGTTCAGTAATACTTAAAATACGAACGCGCAAAAATAACTAATAAAGAAAAACTTCAAAAGAGCATATAAAGATTAATGAAGAAAACACCTGCATGTTGAGAGAACCTTTATGAAGAGTCTTATATTTTTAATTGAAATGTGTTTTATTTGTGGCGTACCGACTTAACGACGGGCTTTTAACTTGGTATATTCGAAGAAAATCATGCAATTAGTTGAAAAGAGGGCATTTCAGGATTTAAAGTGCCTTTTCAAATGTTGAAGTGAATCTCATTACAGAAAATACACTTTAATAGAATTCCACGCTTTTCAGCTTAATTTTAACATTTCCGAACATAAATATTTTCCCCGGAAATGTCAATGCCTCTTAGACTTTAATGTGACTCAATTGCATCAATAAATATTCTGATTCTGAAAATAATTTAATTAATATTATCTTGTGTATAAAATGCATCATAAAGGTGAACTGAACTATGCAGATTGTTGAATATTTACAAAAATTCAAATCGCGGTAACCAATAACTTTTGAAACCAAGTTCCATTGAAACTCGCAATAAAAGCACGTCACCTTGTCCAATTATAACAAAAATGTTTAAATACACTTTAAAAGCTCACCTATATAGTTTTCACGAAATTTGAGAATAAAAAAATCTGAATTTACACCCAAATTAAAAAAAAAAAGAGTATATAACATTTATAATTTTTAATAAAAGCTAAAAGAAAAAAATCTTTTGATATATATATGATTCTTTGTACCGTATAATATTTTAACCGACCTTTTATTCAGTATATGCCTTTGCCAATAGAAAGTATCAGTATTGCCGACTAATTAAAAGATTCCTCAGACAATTTCCGGGAACAAAGAAAAATATCAATGGCACGCGCCGCACTTTCAAGCGCATCCATACACTTCACCTCTCGCACTTGACTTCTCAGTTTAATTAAAAGCAGAACAGTTATAATTCCACGAGTATAGTCCGTATAACCAAAGTCGAACTTTTGATCTCGCGACGTGTACTTGTGTAATCTTCTCGAAAACAAAAGGAGAGAGAGAAAAAAAACAGCATTCGCAAGAGAAAGAACGCGAACCTAATAACTTGGAATATATCCACGAGACACAAAACGAATAGGGAGGTTTAAAACAAAGGCCGTTTAAAGTGCACGCGCGTCGCGACGAAGCTATGCGCGAACACAAAAAAAATCTCCACTTAAGAGAACGAGCGAGGGAAAGAGAGAGAGAGAGAGATTTTTCGCAATTACACTTCGAAGAGCGAAGAGCTTTTTTTTTCAAGAACAGAGAGAGGGGCAAGATTTCGCGACGTAATCGTCGAGAGTGTAGCATTGTCGGCAGTTTTGACGCGCTGATTAAATGGCGAGTACCTACCTACGTCTGCTACGTGTGAGCGAAGCGAAGAAAAGCGCAGACACATACATACATACATACGTGGCGGGTGTCGAGATATAATTGAAGAGAATGGATGGGCACTGGGTGGGATGATGGTACACTGGCTTTTACTTTACCGATGTGGTTTTTCACCGGTTGTGTGATGTGTGATTTCTTTGCACGCACGCCAGCAAAAGGGGGAGGAGAGATTTTTTTTTGGTCGGGTTTAAAGATGTCGCTTTTCGAAATGGAAAAGGTCTGAAATGATGATGTATCGGTCGTGAGAGAACGTTATTATTTAATGGAAAGGGCTTTGAAATTAAATTTTGAAATATGGTGAGAGATCAAAACGTTACGTGCAGCTTTCATTTTTTTTGTTCTGCTAACAAAGAACCTATTTATAAATATTTTATTGGCGTAAAGAAAAGCGGAGTTTACATTGCGTATGTATAAATAACATCTAGATATTTTTTTGTCCACAATCTCGTGCATATATTTTGCGGAAAATGCAAAAAATTACAAAGACTTTGTACAAAAAGACCGGTAAATTTTAAAACCAATTTCCTATTACATACGTATTTAAATTTAATATTGGTACAAAACCACTTGTTCCAATTTTCCATTTTCTTCTCATTTCAATAACTTTCATCTCCTTTGTTCGACTCCTCCACGAGTGCCGGTACCTCTGACAATACTCAGCAAAAATCATTTAAATCGACGAAATTATCCCAATCTAAAATGAAAACCACAAGCTCAGCCGTATAACTAAATCGTTAATCAACCCTCCCTTGGCGCTGATTTACATTCCATTACACGATGAACCTCGCCGCGAAAAAAAAATAATCAGGAGAATCTCCATCGTTGACGAGCATGACGCGTCGCCACGCCCGATATAATGACGGTAATCATGTGCCGCCTTGATCATAGTATTCTTGCTTCGTGATTCTCCTCCCTCTCGTCTCTAATTCGACAGCCTGCAGCAACCGGCCTCTGATTTACTAGCGAATCGGTTATGGGAACGTCACGGTATAATGATAACGAGCGAATTGACAGCCGGACGTAATCAAGTATATATATTGGGGTTTTTTTGTTTTTTTTTTCTTCGCTGAGGATTATATTGTCGTTATAGGTATACGTCGAAAAGGCAAATGATGATTGGTTTCCAAGCCATTTGTAAATATCGTTGTATATATTTTGTCACATTGTTCATATCTAATCAGTTGATATCGTGCGCGGTCATTGTATATTCGGTTTGAAGAATGCTATTCGTATCGTCGATGTGATTTTTTTTCCTTATTCGCGCGAAAGTATATATATGTATATGATTTTTGAGGACAGATATTGGAATGAAAGTTAATGTGTTAATTGTTCGTTAGATATATTTTAGCTTTAGGTATATTGTTATCATTTGCAAAATAGGTGTTGTATATGATATTATAATCATAATCCTTGTTTATTGCTGATTCGTTTTTTTGTTCGATAAGATATATATCATGGAAACACGCGTATCGTATATTCGCACAATTAACGACTGACTATAAAAATAATTTTCTTTTAAGATACAAAAATACCATTGCAAACTGTTCAACAGAATTTCTAAGCTCGTTATTACGTTCTAATCGACGTAAATATAATATGTGTCGAATGGAATATTAATAATCTGATAATTTGCAGACCAACAGTTTGTAAGGAATTTTTATACTATAAATGAACTTCTATATTTGAATGGAGGAGTACTCTGGATTTAATTGTGTGATAGTTTTAAAATTAATTTTTCGCATTTAACCAACAAGAGTCTCATTTAAAAATTACATTGCACATGAAAAAATAGACCTACATAATTTTAAAAATGTTTTTTTTTACAAAGTTATCACACAATCAAATATAAAAAGCATTATATACTTCCTCCCATTTATTCAGCAAAAATTGACACCCTAAACTTTTCTTTATCCGGCTTGTATATGTCCATTTCGTCAGTGACATATCTCGTATTTAAAGAACATTGTTCTAAAGAAGTAGCAAACAAAAAAAAAACACATTCAAACCCGAGAAAAATCCAAAAACGGCCGACGTTTAATACTTGACAGTTATTGTCGACTTTTTAACGTGGAAAATCGTGTTTATATGCACGAAAGGATATTGAGAAAAACACGCTGATCCGTGCGCATACGCAAAAGTAATGAAAAAAAAAAACGCGGTGATCAAGGTCGTGAAATATTCGTAGGTATATATATACATTGATATAAAAATGCAGCTCGATTGTAAATAGCTCTTCCGAAGCATATATTATTAAATAAGTATATTATATATATACATCACTGTTGTGTAAAAAAAAAGAAGTAAAACTAAAAAACGGTAGGCAAAATGTTGCCACTGCGTAACTCTGTATTATATATATACATATATTATTATTATGAGCAAAAAGAAAAAAAAACATGATAAATGACAAAAAACAATGGGAAAAACGTTATTGTACTAAACGCCTTCTGTCAAACTGTGATCACTCCAAGTAATGGTTATATTTAATGTCTTAGATTGTGATTTTTAGATGAATCGAGGCTGGCAAAAAAAAGTGCAAGAGAAGATAGGTTCAGATGCACGACGCGAGAGTGAAAGAAAGAAAAATCGTGAGAAATAGGAAAAGAATTGATAAAAAAAAAGAAAATCTTGCACGCGCGTTTTTTCTACGTCGTCTCCGTTTTTTAGCCGAGAAAATAAAACCTCTGCCTACATTATAGCTTGATATTATAAACGGGATAAACTCTTGGAAGATTTATTGTGCATCTAACGGACTACTAATTATATATTACGTATGCGTTCGTGCTGTATAATGTATATTGCGATCGGGCGAGGTATTAATAATGTATGCGTGTGCATGTATGTTTTAGGTGTATGTGTTACTAACTCGCGTGAATGCTACGTCGAGATTTGTAAAATGCGAAAGGTCGCCACTTTTTTGATCTACTGCTGATTTTTCTCAACTAATTGTTGCGCTTTTTTCAAGGTTCTGATTTAATCGGGAATTTGCACGAGAAAAGTGTTTAATTGGTCGTATGTAGGCGATATGGTAAGGAAAAAGCTCAGCTTGCCAAAGATTTGTATCGTATATAGTTAGTGAGTGTATTGCAAATTCTCTGTTAAACTTTTTAAGAATGTGTAAATATTATACGGTAGATTTTATTACGCGGATAATTACTTATTTTTGTAATGAAAATAAATTACTTTTTATTGTGTAAATTTAATTATTTTTACTTGTACTTTGTGAAAAGTAATTTACTATTACGTCTCTGTTTTATTGAATACTTTTTTCATTATTTTATATTGAAAATTCATTTTCTTAAATTACGTTTTTGAGACTAATATACACTTTTCTTTACTATGAAAATTATAATTCTTCATTTTGCTGTCCACAAAAGGATGCGAATGTTCTGAAAAAGGCCTTTCGAATTCTGACTAAAAGCCCGCGAGCGACAGACGAGCGTAAGTGAGTGAGAGACTGATTCGTAAACAACGCTGACGGGATAGAATACTTAGATATATATTATTAAAAAAAAATACTTGCATCAATGGGACCAGTATGCTAACTATTATTATAAAAAAAGCAAAAAAGTAAATGAAAATTCGAGATTCATCTCTCTGTTAGATTCCGACTCGCTGTCATTCCATAATTTAAATACACGATAAATATACATATATATATTACAACTGTTGTCGCACGATATATTTGTACTCTGTATTTCACACAATAGATTATCGTAATGAATTATTTTTAAAGCTGAAATTATATACGAATATGCCAAGGCGAATGATTTGTTGAATGTGATAAGTCACTTCCAATATGCGACATTTATGTTCTAAGGGGACAGTTGAGAAGGACGTTATATGCTTCACATGCTCATACTTATTTAATATGCGTGCAATGACTGGTGTATTAAATTTATAAAATTTTGTTATGTAATAATGTACTGAGAATAAGGGACAAATCGTATGTGTTATTCAAAATGTTAAAATTAAGTGTTATGACATGTTTAATGTAATTAATTTAATGATTGTATGTAAGAAAAGTGATGCAGACGAAGTAAAAGATATATTTAGGTTTTTTTAATATTTAAAATATCACTGTCATATAAATGTGTTGTCTGTTACAAACTATGTATTGTACTTCATGATTCTACAAAAAAAAATTATATATATATATTTCAAGAAAAAAACTGCCGTTTACTTAGAATGAAAAAGCACAATTACGCTGTATATGCAGTAAAAATGCGCCGATTCTTCCAGTATTATGGAACTTAACAACAAAAGTAATGTGTATTTATATATATTTTCCGAAGCTTATATATTGTCGATATTTTTAAACAAACATTATGTCAAGAAATTCTGGGCATGTTAAATAAAGCTGATGGTAATTTTTGTAAACAAATGTGTAAAACTCCTATGGTATATTAGTTTACTCATTTACAAGTTAAGATAAGACTGTCCCCTTAATTTATGAATACACTATAAAGGGCGCTAAGATATTCATTTTATACTCGTGTAGTGTTCCGCACTGAGAATTGTAGAAGAAAAAAAAATCATAAATGGATTGCATTCAATGTAAAAAGAATTAATCAAAAGAGCATAACGCGCAAAAACTCATAACGAAATGGCACTCAGTATCGTTGTCTTTCCTTTTATAAATTCTGTGATTTAGCTATTATTAAATAATCAATGACGGATTGTCGCCCTCGCGAGTAAAAGTCTTATTTATAATTCTTCATTTTTTTTATTAGCAAATGCACTATGAGCATTTTATCCTTAATTCGTCATTGATTTAAGTTGTATATTGTAGAACATAGTTGTTAGATAATAGTTTAGAGTTAGAAAAACAAAAATATGGAATTCAGCGTTTCCTATACCGTTTTTCACTTTTATGTATGCATTTAGACGTTAAAAATAATTATTCGACGTGTTCCGAAGTATGTTCTACTTTCATTTTTCAGTTTCCATGTTACTGAATGTAAAAAAAACTCTTAAAACGCTGAACCAAGTATTTGATAGTTTTTTATAGTCTTAGATTAATAGAGTTTAGAATAGTATGTATAATTGATGTGCTAGCCGATAAAACTCGGTGACATAGTAATGAGAAAGGGATATGTTTTTATTTATAATATAACTACAATTTGATAATAATTTGCTTTGATTCTTAAAAGAAAATGAACATTTAATGAAAATTAGGCTTCTATTTTTACTCAAGGTGAAATTAAACATATATATTTTTTAAATAACACCTTTAGTGCCTTCTTTATACATTACAACAAAAGTCTTACATTTAAAATTACATTTAAAGATTTAAAGTCTGATTGATATCAAAAGAAATTATATAAACAAAATTAATATGAAGTATTAATAATAATTTTATTCTATTGCATACGTAATTTTTATAACTAAACTTTTTCTAAACTCTTTATGATCATAAATTTATAAGTAAAAAATATATCCTTTTCTCAACTTAACAACTGCAGTACAACCTTCCAAAAAATAGATTAACAGTCTTCATAAATTGTCGAATGAGCATATACAAAAACAATCCTCTTGTTAAGAAAAAAGAGAAATGTCTGGAAGTTAGGAGCAAAAGCGCATAGTTTTAATCACCCTATCCATATACGAATGCGCCCGTACATAAGATTATCTAAAGAAAACGAGTGAATAACAAAGGAAAAATCATACAGAAATACTAAGAGATAAAATAGAATTTTCTACAAGCCTAAGTAAAATACAAAAAGAAGCAAAGACGTAAAAACAATTTCTTAGGCGTTAAAGTTTTTTCTAAATCGCGGGTAACAATTGAAAAATCCCGAAACTTCGAGGACCATGAATTAACAATAAAGAAACTCATGACTTTTTCTTAAATCGCAAATCTAAAAGCAAAAAATAAAACGTAACTTGAAAGTGAAGTGTGACTAGCTCGAAGCACGAGATGGGAAACATCTTTTCGAACAACCTTATCTTGATATGTTATTAACTACATAAACTAAACGATTAAAAAAGTATAATCAAACGCTGCATTATTAAAAAAAAGAGACAAGACAGAAGCTTCTAATTACGTGTACTAAATATTAAAATAGTCGCATAAGTGTGACATATTGAAGAATTCAAGGAAATAGATGAAATATTAAAGTGCATAATTAAAGATAACTAATAATAAATAAATCGATGTCGTGAAGTCAGTTAAATGTCCGTGAAGCGCTCTATTATAAGAATCGAAAAAAAATATATAAGATTTATATATACATATAGTCGATATGTATATATAATATAAATAACGCTAAAAGCTTGTTTTTAACGGAAACCACAATGCTCAGAAAATTACAACAAAACCATTTGACAATCTCTTTTCTCTTAAATACCACGTATAGCTTTAAATGATAATTTACAGCAATTGAAAATGCATATAAAATATATATGTATATACAACATACCAATCCAATGTAGGTATGTATACATATATATAAATTATTGCATTATTAGTTTAACAAAGAACAAGCGCCTCTCTGCTAAATCTATAAGTCACACAGCATATAAAGTACGCAAAAGCCGGCGCAAGAAACACATAAAAAATAAAGTATACAAAAAAGTACTCGTTACTCGCACCTAATAATTGAATTGAAAAAAAAAAATAACGTGAAGTCTGTGTAAAATGTGTCTCGTAAAGCTAGTCAGTGTAGCGATGTAAGACAATTAAATGTGCGTAACCAATGATTAAAAAAAAACGCGACAAAGATTAAATCCTCAACCGATAGACAACTTATATTATAAAGAAGAAAAAAAAACCGCAGAATATTTCTTATGAGAAAGGAGAAAGTAGAAAAGAGAGAGAGAGAAAGAAAGAGAGGCACCCCGACACAAAAAGTTCAGGTATGAAAATTACTGCGAACACTTTATTGTTTGATAATCAAAAAATGAAAGACGATTTTCGTTTACAAAAATAATAATAAAAATAAAAGAATAAAGATACAAGCGAAAGGGTGATTTTCGACTTGGACTTTTTAACGCGTGCGCGTGCGGGTCATGCAGACAGCAAAACCAATAGTCGATGTGTGTTATTCTAAAAGTCTAGTTCTATAGTAGCACAAGGTGATGTGGCGTATTATTATACATAAATATATATTACTATATACATAATGTTTCGAATACTTATATTATTATATACAACAGGTTTAAATGAGATTACAAACAAACAAAAAAAAAATAATAATATACTAAACGAGAGAACAACAGCCGGTTGAGGTAACTTTACACAGCATACCTATACTTATACAAATATATAAATATAAATATAAATATAAATATACGTGAATGTGTTTATTTTGTACTCAGTGTATTTCTCGTCGATGTATTTTTCGCGAACGTAAGTAAGTGAAGATAAAGAGAACGAGAGAAAATAGTAAGGAAAGTAACGATGACACCTAGCGATGAGGCAATATGTGAGAAAGAAAGGTGACGTGTGAGCCTCTTTTGCGAGAGGGAGAAAGAGAAGGAGAAAGAACGCGAATATGAAAAAACACCTCATTTCCTTAGTATGAAGATGATTATGATGAGAGAGAGAGAGAACGAGAGAAAGAAAAAAAGGTTAAGAGAGAATATGTCCTGGCAATGTATAATATCCTTTTATGGACTTATATTTTAACATGAACCGACGGCGTGTGAACATAGATTTTATAATGTTGTAATAAAAAATATTTCTCTTCGTACAAAAAAAAAGAAACAGAATCTATATCGTCTTCGATTTTTCCTTTGGCATATATTAATTATCATTTGACTTATATATATCATATGAGTATCGTGTAGTTTACATGCTTGTGGATTGCACAAGACTCAGTGAGATATTTTAATGTTGATTTACATTATCTTGAAGTATAAACTTTATTTTGTTAAAATCGATGATTTATAGTACATTAATTTTTGGAACTTTATCTTGTGAGTTTTTCGATTATTCATTGGTAAGCTTATATACTTATCGACTTGAGTCTTGCACAATCGTTGGATGGAGAATATAGAAAGCAAATATTATTGATTTCATGATAAACTCACCTGTCACTAATACGTCATTCATTTATATTGAATAGCCAAACTGTCATTGTAGATTAATAAAATATAAACATGCATTTTGTAATTATTCGTTGATATATTATTTTAGAAAGTAGAAACATAACTTTTTGTTTAATGTTCCTAGAATACTTTTTAACTGTGATACTATTTCTACGACAGGAGATTGATATATTCTCGCATAGTGAAATAATTTTATACGCGTCATAGAGACTGTATAGAAATATTAGTAGTATTATAATGTGCAACTAAATCTGTCGTACAAATAGTATCAGCCCCTTTTTAAGCTTATAAATAGTTGAGTGTTATGTATTATAGATTTATATCCCTTTCTATCATTTATTACTATTTTTATAAAAATAAATTTTTTGTAGTTTTTTTATAATTCTTATTTGCATGCCTTTGCATTATTTAATATTAGCAGTATTTTTGAAGTGATATTTTGATCAAAACTGGTCGATTTTAGTTATATTTAAATCTATTGTGTATATATATTATTTTTTACTTTAAAAATTTTTCAATACTAAAAAAAATGTAAGACTGATATCCTAAGAATAAAAGTTAAAATTAGAGAGAATTAAGAAGACTATAAAGTAATCATTTATACAGGTTTGTAGTTTGGAGCAAAAATATTGTAAGTTTCATAAAAATAGAAAAAAACACATTTTTTTTATAAAGTATATATTATATCAATAAAAATTTGTACCAATTCTTTTACATTCATTTCGTAAAAAAAATCTTATCATCTACACATTTCATATAAAACATTATTTATGGCATATTATGTAAATATATAAATTCAATAATCTCACTGTAAGTCGCAGCTCACTAGACGATCGATAAGAGATCATAAAACATTTGTAACATAGACGAGGGACTTACCAATACAAAAGTCTGTATAGATAAAAACCTATCTTCGCTATTATAGTATTTAAAATGTAAAAACACTCAACAAACACACCAAGAAATCGTTGAAAAAGTAAAAAAAAAACACAAAACGCTTTTCATAATCACAAAAATTACTATAAATATTATATTAGCTGCTCGAGTGGCCGCTTGTAGTTGTATCCCTACTAGGCCCACTTTCTTCATCTTCCTCTTCGTTTGTTTGTACTTCGTAACGTGGCTCCTGTGTTTGTTGTTTACGTTTAAACACGAGTTTCTCGAATACCATCACTGGCGATTCAAACAAGAGGCTCAAGATGAGTGCCATGACGATGGAGATAGTAAAGTCGGTTATATAGTAGTTCCACTGCAAATTAATGAATAATCAATTAGTGTCTGGATGAATTGATTTGGTAACGAGGGCAAATTGTTTGTGTATATATAGGTATACTTACGACGAAGAAGTCGGAAAAGTATCGGGGTACCCTGATCGAGGAGACCTGCAGGTTTTGAACGACGTAGTGTACGAGGTAGAAGCAGTAGGATAGCCTGCTGAGGGGCAGGAACATCTTCCAGGATAAGAAACTCGTTATGGGCCCTGAAACGATAAAATAATTTTATTTTAGTTGAATTGATCAATCTCATCAATTTAGTTATATACTTAAAATTTTTCTAAATCATAAAAGCATATATTTTAACGTAACAGTAAAAAAGAAAAGAAAAATTTTACTGTTAACGAATGGACTTTTGGAAATGGATAACTGAATGTTCATTTATAATTAAAGAAATTCGTTAACAGTTAATCGTTTGAATAAACAACTGAAAGTTAACAGTCAATGAATTTCTTTAATTATTAAGAAATCATCGTTTGTCTATATCTAAATGTCAATTCATTATTAGTTAAAAACATTTCTTTAATATAAAGATTCCTTTCTCTCTGTGTATACGTACTATTATAAACCTGCAAGTGAATTATTACTCTATGAATATTTGAACATCAACACATCAACCATGATAGAATCATTATTTTTGTAGTAAGGTTGAGAAAATGTCACATATGAATATTTGATTCTACTGAATAACCAACCGACTCTTAGATACTTAATTCCAGAATTACAAAACTTTACGGTCAGTTTGATTTTCCCGCAAATTATATCTGAAACCACTGTCTACTTATATTATCACTCACCTCCGAAACCATTAATACTAGCGTAAATGATCCAGCAGACACCAAAAGCCCAGATCTGCCTCGAGGTAGCCGTGAAGAAAGTCTCCCAGACTGCATTGTACACGTAATCCGGTTGAATGAACGATCTCGTGCCAAACGTACAGAAGATGAACGAGACAGCTGTCAATATCCATCCCAGGTACACACTAAGTTTGCTCAATTGCAAATGTTTGACAGCAATCTCGTAACCAAAGTATATGCCGATAAGCCAAGGTCCTGCTCGGTTATAGGGCATCTCGTAAACGTTCTTGAATATGTCCGCTACTATTGTTATACTGTGGACCATCGAAAGATTTATCTTTTAGCAAACTTTTTAAGTTGTATACGTAGTTGATTGGGAAATTCATCGAGAAACGAATACGTACTTCGAAGTGTGAGTGAACGAGACAGCTGGATACTTGTTGATGCCGACGATTGATGCTGGCACGATGACGGAAACTACGATGAGAAGACCTAAGAAGCTCAGACCATATTTTGGTGTCTTGTAGAGAGGATAGAGGATCAGTGGGGAAATCCAGAAGAGTTGCATATCCACTGCTAGGTACCACAAATGTGCCAAACACTGAAATTGATGTAAATTTTTTATTTTTCAAATTGTGGTTGCGTGGTTAGGTTAACGGCAGCTATCATCAACAAGTTTGCTGGGTTTCTTATTGAATCACAGAATGATAATAGCATGTTCTACAATTTTTATTTTTGTTAAGACTGAGCGGATTATCAGTTAATTATTTGAGCATTCTTGATAAAAATTTTAATTATTTTTGGATAGTAAATACTTTACCAGAAGTGTAATTCTTTTTTCAATCTATTTTTCACATGGATTTGCTAAGAAAATAGTCTCAATTGTATGTCACCTATTAATTCGTTAAATGCTAATTAACGAAAGAGAAATAGAGTACCGCAAAATAACAATTTTGGCTTTCAATATCTGATTAAATTGCTATGAAGATTTTATTTTTAGGGCAATTCCTTCAAATAGAAGGAGATAATTGAAAAAGCGCTACACTTGCGTCTAATAAATAGCATTTCTACTACCGAATTTCTAATTGACTATTCGTTTTGAGTAGCCTATAATTTCTACCTGGGAAAATACACGCAATAATAATTTTATCTTATTACAATGAATTCTGAAATTATTAATAAATCTTTTAATGAATTAATAATCAATAACGTATGAAGCAAATTTCCACTACTTTCCGGTAACATTTCCAAAACCTTCATATCTCTCATGTTTAGTCCATAATTGAAATAAAAACACATTATTTTATCTACTTCGACAAATCCTCCGAGTAGATTAACGAAAAATATCAAAGTTGATTTTGATAAAATCTTATTACAACAAGTTATCTGACAAGTAAAAATAAAAAAAACAAGAAAGAATTTTCTTTATAAAAAAAAACGTCAACAAATGAAAACCACAAAAGCTCACCAGGTTATCTCGGTCGACGATGTTTTGAAGATAGAGAAGATTAAGCCACCACTTGCGTTCGCACTGCTCACCGACGAAAACGCTAAGTAACGCGTCCCAGCGAGGTCCTGAGCCCAATTTCGGTCCGATCGCCATCGAGATGAATATCAGCGCACCGACGACCGGCGTTAATCTGTAAATGATCGTGAAATATCGAGTTAACGAAGATAAGTCATTGACAATAATTGCATACTTGTATATGTTTGTTTACCTTAGATATCGGTGCAAGTAGTAGAGAGGAACATTGAACTTTCTCTCTTTTTGGATTTGCTTCATAAATAAGTAGGTCATGAGGAAACCGCTTAGAGCGAAAAATGTGTCCACGGCGAACGGTGCGATAAAGATGTACAGTGATTTCCATGATTGTACCCACTGGAATCGTGTAAAAATTATAAAGTTATTAGAAAAAGATTTTAAATTTTAATAATTGAAACAGAAATGAAAACTTGTTGGTTGTTATTATTTATTTTATTAATCTTTCAACTCCAGGAAAATTTGCCCCCTGCCCCACTTAACTATACTGGTCGATATATCAAGCTTTCTCGCAGTTAAAGATTTTTTTTATCCACAGAAAATACTTGTATGTCAAATAGTTTTAAATCAGCTAAACTAAAAATATAAATAACTCATTTTCAAATAAATCTTTATATAAATAATAAATTTATATCATATATATATTAAGCATTGAATAAGATGCTATGTAACCCTTATTCAATATTTCCTGATTTATTTTTATCTTCTATAAAGTCATGCTGATATTACAATAATTGTCACGATAGTTAAGTATGTCAACATAAAATTACTCAATATAAAAATATAAACATCAATCTAGACAGTCTCCAGTCTAGCTAATATAAAAATTACGAACATCATCGTGACACGCTCGCGGCTTATCACATGTAAATTATATTTTGCAGTTGAAATATATCAAGAGTCAATGAGAGAACTGGAATCACTGCGGTGCGGTGCAATGGACACGCTTTGGATTACACTCGAAGGTTACACTCGTTTTCATATAGTACATATTACAGAGCGATTCATTATACATCGTATAGATATATAATGTGACACTTGTTCTAATCATTTGTACGTAAATGGAGTGTAACGACTGCTGATTCTCTTCTTTATGTATAATTAAATACTAGAATTACGTTAGTAAATCTTTTACCTATTTTCTTTTTAACTCTATTGTCAAAAAAAGTTTTTTAGTATCAATCGTACTCTTTATCTTTTCATTTACTACTTTACGAAAATCTTCGAATCAACTTATATTTTAATTTTTAAATCCTGAATAACCTCAAACGATCATATACCACTTAACTAAAAAAAAAACTGCATAATCCTTCAATAGATTTTTTCTCAACCTAAATCCCAAAACTAAAAAAGAAAAATCACTTGAACCTCACAAACACTTACATCAAACATATCCAGTACATTGACATTAACAGCGTACGCCTGTAGCACATACTCGTGGCCTAAGGCAATCCAGGCGATGCTGAGAAACCGAATGCCGTGTATCGCCGGTAACGTGTCCTCGCTGACCTTCGTAGAGAAAATAGCAGAGGCACTACGTCGAAGAGAAAACTGACTGAGGATAAGAACTGCTGGGTGTCTGTATGCTCCAGCGTTCAACCGTGAGTTCACCACGTCACAGACTGTGCATGCCACCAGGAAGCTCACGAGGATCGTAAGGATAGTGCTGAAATGAATATTTATTAAAATGTGTTTAGTTGGGTTAGGATGAGGTGAAAATAGACTAGAATAGATTAGCACTTTTTTTTAATTGTATACATATTTTTATAAACGTTCTTATGTGAGTTGTACGGTTGTAATAAAATTTTTTATAGAAGCTATTATTTGTGCTGTACAATCGTAACGGCCAAACTTTTTTTTAATCCATCGTCTGATGTTTTACAGCAGTGAGTTTACATTTTATTTTAATAATATTTGAAACAATTATGGCATTTTTACAATTGACGTTGTTTTATAACTCATAAAGATTCTGAATAAAGTAAACGTATAATTCAATTGTAAGTTTTTGGTACGACTAAATTTTTTTATACTCTACGATTTGTTTTATAAAAAAAGTCATTAACACAAAATTCCATAAAAAATCAATTTCTTCGTATTACAGAATAATCATCAAAAACTAACAGATGGGTATACTGTGATCAATATACACTCGCGTACGCGTATATGTTTATGTGTATACATAAAAATGAAAAATTCAACTTACACACAAGCAATGAACGATTTATCCCAGACAACCGGATCGATAGTTGAACAAGATACCGCGGCTATCTCGAACCCCCAGTTAACTGGCTCGTTGATAGTATAATTTAATAGACTCATAATATGTTGAGCATCACAGGTAGCCGGTACGCATATCGATAGAGTCGGATTGATCGGTGGAGTGACCTTGCCGGTAACAGCGATCGAGTACATACAGTGACGGCCGCGTATGTCAACGCCAAAGGATTTCCCACGTATGGACATACATTCGTCGAACATACCCAGGTCGACGAGGTTGCCCTCCAAGATACCTGATGGGATCTTTGATGAGGCGTCGAACACTGGAAGTTATGAAGAATTGGAGTGTTATTATATGTTATTGTATAATGAGGTATGAGTGTAAGGAATCCGTGGAATTATATTTGGATATTCTTAGTGTTTAAGTTTTGACTTTTTTATTTGTGTCATGTAATAGTGAGTTATATTTGATACTGCAGATCTTATTAATTATTTTTTTCAAAAAGATTTTAAAAAAATCCTTATTTTAGGATAATCATAATTCTTTTATTCAAAGAGATTTCTGAAGAAAATTTTATTTCACTTTTGACGAAAGATAAACGTTTATTCTTATTCTACGTTAAAAATTTTCATACACTTAGGCGGCCCCAAATTTGGTTAAAAATATATACATTTGTCAAGAACATTTATTTGTTACATTTATTTCTTAAATATTTCATATATTGTATTTGAAACAAAGTTTCACAGGACGTACATTTTCTTTTTTCTTATATCACAAAGTACACGAAAAAAATCGTATGCAATTAAAAATGTTTTCGTGAAACCTTTTGAACAAGGTTGAAATTTTTTATGAAAATAGCAAAAAAGAAGAGACTTTTAAACCTTAACCATTTAGCCTAAAAATACCCTATAAAATGTTTCAAAATTTAAAATAAAGCGAAAAAGAAAGATCTTTCATTAGTTTTTTTTGTTCAAGTTAAAAATTTTCAATTGCTTGAAAAGTTGTAAAATTCAGTATTTGGAAAGCATAAAAGTACATAAATTGCAGGAATCGGCAGCCCCGACTTTGAGAGTATTATTATATGTCCTTACAATGCTCATCTTCAAAATTTTATAACTTTGCAAGGAATAAACATTTCTTAATTTTCAAAAAAAAAGTAAATGTGAAATCTTTTTTTTTATAGTTTCTTGAAAGCTTGTAAAAGTGTTTCTGGGCTAAATAGCGAAGATTTAAAGATCTCTACACTATTTTTCTCTTCTAATTTGTGATGTAAGGAAAATGAACAAATGCACCCAAAAAGTGCACCATTATAGTAAATTTTGACTTCGGTTATACATGCCTGTGTAGATGTATGTGTATATGTACGTGTGAGCGTGAATGAGAATCTGTATTTATTTTATGACTCATAACGAAAGATAATTGTTCGCCGCTTCCCACTAACAGATAATCTTAACTAGGAAAGAAAATTAATCTGAAAAATTTCAATGTTATACAATAATATTCTATCTAATCACAATTTTTTAAATTTAATCTTTGTTAACCAATACATTTATTTCAAATGTTACCCAGATCAAATAAATTGCCTCTTTGCCAAAAGTTTTAGAATTTGAGAGACAAATTTTTATCAAAAATATCAAGACCAAAATGGCAGAATTATTCTTGGCTATATTGAATTTACTGTGAAGCTATATGACAATATGATAATATAATTGTTACCGAAAGCAAAATCTTCATAAATATTCGTAGAATAGAAAAAAAATGGATCATGTTAATTTATTTACAATGCTACTTATATAATAATTTGTGCATTTTTCGTACCAATTTTAACAAAATTACTTTGCGAAGAAGTTATCATGTCATACCTGATTGTTTATCTATTTTAAATTAAATAATTCTAACGTTATCAATAGCTAATTTATACGTGCTATCGCGTATTATAACTCATTTTAAAAATGTCGTACCATGACATAATCAGTTATATATACATTGTAAAGTGTCAAGTTTATGTGCTTTTGTTATTATGATAACAATATTATTATAGACCCTCATTCTTTAAATTGACGTTCATTCGAAAATCAATATTTTTTAAACTTAAACAGTTATTGTACTTCATTGATATATATATATATATATATATATATAAAGAATGAATACTAATATCTATAAGAATCACGGTCACTTTTTAGGCCATCGTAATTTTGGTTTCAACATTATTTTCGTCCAACTAAACGAGCACAGATTGATCTTTTGAAACAACCAAAGATTAATTTACGTAATATTAAGTCTATCATTTTAGGTAGCACTAATACACTTTTTTACCTAAAACTCCATACTCCTACACGTAAATAAGCTAACAATCTATACGCATATATAATATATCCATTCAAGGGCACCGCGTATACACACACATATATTTAAGAAAAAACAAAGAAACCACTCACTTTTCAAGGCCCATATTTCACGTTCGGGCAGTGCATTGTAAAAATATGAAATATCCCGTATACACGCATGGTCCTCAATGTAACCCTGCTGTAGATGCCGATGATGATTACTAATCAAGTTTCGAGGCGCTAACGAGTCAACCATTGCATTCAGGTCCACATCTTGCAGTGATGCTCGTAAATTCGGCCATTTCGCGTCTACCACTGTAGTAGCTGACAGCACCAGTAACAATGGTAAACAGTAAAAAACCGTAGCAGCAGAAACCTTAACGACGTCTCGTGCCATGGCGACGATGTCTATTGCCTGTTAGATGCTCGAATAACGCCGGCAACCGAGCGTCAACGGAATTTAAGTGCGACGAACTATCTTGTCTCGACGCACGGCCTGCGCTGCTTTTCCCCACTGCTGCTGTACGTGAAAATTCGTAGATTATACATATATATATATACGGAGCGAGAGATATGTTTTCATGAGTCAATTGGGAGATGTTGACCTCCTAATTGTTAGATGGTGAGCGGGTATATTGATATGGAGAGAGCATGATAATTCTACAGTTCTGAGGGAACGCATGCTATGAACCGGTGAAGGTTGCCGGTTGTATAGTAAGGAGTTTTTTTTTTTAGAGGATATATATGGAAATGTGGTAAGAGATTTGTGAGCTGTGAAAATATATGAGCAGTTGGAGGTGTTGGTAAAACTATAGTACGGTTTATGTAGCATATTAATACGAGTATTATGTAGAGTAAAATGTTATATGTTATAATAATATTGACTTGACCGAGAGCGGTATTAAATTACTACAGGTTGTAACGAATACCGAACCGTTTATTATATGCACACATGTGTATAGGTATACGCATGCATATAATTATATATCTATATATAAGAAAAATTGGAATTCAGTGTTTGTTTAAACAAATATTTCGTATTAACGTTAGTTGAAAGAATGAAAAAATTGTTATCCAGTGTAGCTGGAATAGTGGAATGCCACGCTTGTTATAGGAGAATTGCATAATATAATTGCAGGAAGCTTTTGTACATTTTAAAGCCAAAAATTAATAACAAAGCAAAGCGCATAAAAATTTTCTGGTAATTTCACAGTCTATAGTTATTTTCTATATGTATCTTATGTTTTAACATGAAATGGATTATAAAATAGTTGATCAGTACAAATATTATAAAATCTCGCTGCATCCAATATTAAAATCTTTTTTAGCTAGAATAATATATGTTTCAGTGAGTATCAGCTGTGATCTTTTCCGTATTTCTGTAAGTGGCTGCACAAAAGTCCGGAAAAGTCACTTTTAATCTGTTTATTCGAATCATGCTTTTAAACATAAATTTGCTTTTATCATAAAAAAAGTCATTACAATATTATGGTGATCATTTTCTTTAATAACAAAATTTTTCTTTATATGTCATATGTTGTCCATAATATATATTTATAGGAAATTTTTTATGAACGGGATATTAATAAACGTAATTATACAGGTAGCAGAATCTGATAAATGTCGCATGCTGCATTTACATTTTAATATACACAAGATAACTTTAAATAGTTTATATTTGCACTTTTCAGCTGAATCATAAAACTACGTATGTTTAAATAAATGATAGATAGAGAATGATTGAACTGCATAATTACTAGAAAATTTGTATGCTCTATACTTGTCAGTTCATTTATTGTTTCTTTAGAAACGTATATAAAAACTTCCTACAATTATACTGTGCAATTTTTCTAGCTATACGGTAAACAATGTTTTTTATATCATTTCAGTCAAATATTCATTAGAAATAATTCTTTACACAAATAAAAAAAATATATCAACGTTCTGTTTTTCCATAACAATATCGCTTCGAAACAAACGTGCAGCTGTCAATAGCATGACATCACAGTGCAAAATCGATCCACGAATCATAATAATCCGGTCTAACGGATCACTTAGCATGTTAATTTCAAACCGCGCAAAACGTTAATCATTATCCGATGAAAGTATGAATCGAAACAGATATATAGCATCGCGCTGCAGAATCGTCCAACCGCATTCTCCTCTTATCATCGTCTTCCCGAAACCTTAACACCGCATACATATCCAAATCTTCATCTTCGATACACTTCCTTCTTCGAAACAATAAAATCTCATTCCGAAAACAAACACAATCATGACAATACACTTGATATACCAGCATAACTTTCCTTTTCCACTCACCCCCCTCTATTGAGCCTGCATTGTCCGTTCGTTTATTCTTCTCTCTCCCTCCTTATCACTAACAGCCAAGTCACTGTGTGGCCAAGGGCCAGCTACTTAATGTTTATTGTATAGAAAAACGATGTCGCGAGCGCATGTCGCGCGAGTACCCGATAACGCGAGATACTACGCGTCGAGCTATATTGCTACAATAGCTTTACACGCGACGACGTATCTCTATATATAATATATGCTAGCGTATACATGTGTAGGCGCGAGTATATATATGTGATGGAGCACGTTTCCCGCATATAGGCAGGCGTCATGATGACGCGGGCTTTTCCTCGCGCTGATGAGATGCGTGAGAGTCGGTACATAGACCGTTTGACCGTAGAGATTGTTGTGTCTGAGTTATTGTTTACTAACAATAAGTGGACTGAGGAGTTTGGCGGTGTTACATTGTCCAGTAATAATTGTGAACTCTGTCGTTTTTTTTTCTTTATTATAAGATAATACTGTTTAATATGGTAAATTATAATATTGAAAAGCTTCGAATTTGGTTTACTTTTCTTTTCTTTTTTGTATACATGTGTGTCTTTGTGTGTGTGTGTGTGTGTGTGTCTGTGTGTGTGTGTGTATATATATATATATATATACACACACACACACACGCACATACCTATATAGGTTATTTCTGGAACGTCCTGGAAATAACGTCGGGTCCCAGAAATAACAGCAATATACCTACAGGGTGATGTTTCCAGAAATAAGCGGTATAGGTACGTGTGTATGTATGTGTGTGTATATATATGTGGAATTCTTCGGAAACTTTGCCCTAAATTGGTTCCAAAAACGACCAAAATTAAATTTAGAGGCACATTTTTGAAGGCATAGGCACACCTCTGAAATAATTTTTTTCTTGTTCTATGGGTCAAAGGACAGAGGATAAGAATTTGTTACCAAAGAAAACGGCCTTGTAACACCCTTTTATCGTCATAGTACATTACGCATCTAGGGAGGAAAAAACTTGGAAAGTCCACAGCTCGTGTACATTGTACACAAACACGAGCTGTAGGCTTTCCAAATTTCCTCCTGTGGTGCGTATACTATTTTTCACCATACCCGGGCCGAAAATATCACTTTTCCGATTCGGTGCCGAGAGGGAAATTGGTACTTTCGGTCAGGGTACGGTGAAAAAGCAATTTTTCTTATGGGAATTTAACATGGGAAAAATTGACGAAAAGTAGTCATCAATCATCAAGCTATATTAACATTCAAAATATGTTAACGAATTTGTACATTTTACTAGTTAAAGTACAAGGATAGAGCTTTCATTTAAGCTAAAGATGGTTAAAATCGGACA
>JAWWEQ010024786.1:0-26652 GCA_035583055.1 Torymus tubicola | reverse complement strand
TTATCACCGATTTAGCTACATTATTTTTTCAATCGAAGTGAAGTTTTCTTCGTTGAAAGACTAATTGCCATAAGAATTCATGTTAATTTTAAATCGATATAACTTTTTAAAAAACTCATGAATCGATTTGAAATTTGGCAGTTAGCTTTGTAATAATAATAGATATCTATAAACAAAAATTTAACTTTGTAATACCAATTAAGTGAATAGCCTATACATCCTTAAATCTAGAGTGTCGATTTTGAAGGACCGCAAATTTGAATAACTTGAAAATAATAAAAGAAGAAGAATAACATTGGAGATGCCTCGTGAAATATTAACGACATTGTTTAGCAAATACCTTACAAATACAAATATCATTTTTTATGACTGCTCTGGAAAAGATTATTTTGTATTTTAAAACACATAAAAAATTATGTGCGCTCAACGATGGGCCAAGAACGATTAAATCTATTGGATAAAATGGTGAACTACCTAAAAATATTCATCCGAAAATAAATTTAACAATAAATTTTTATTAAAAAATAATTCTAATAATACATTCAAGTCCAATTTTTATTTTTTCCATTTTCCTCATTAAAATATAACAATAATAACTTCTACTACTAAAAGATAATTTTTACTTATATTTTGTATTAAGATTTTGAAAAGAACATGTTTTTCTGTATGATAATTATAATTTTCTGCCATGATTATTTGTGTTAACATTGCAACGATGCGTGGATTGTAAGATTTTTTTATGCATTCTTCGGAATTCTACTTATAAATTATTATTGTGAATTATAATGAAAACACTGTGACATAAGAGTTGAATAAATAAATAAAATTTATTAAAAATATTGTTTTAACATTTATCACATTGCACTAAACATTATAAAATGTTATTGTGCGTCTGTGTGTGCATGTGAGTGTGTGTGAACGTTTATAATATTGTTGAAAATTCCAAATTATTGTATGGTGAATTGAATTAGTGGATAATTCCTAGAAATAACCCTTCCGATGGCTCAAAAAAGCTATTAAAATATTAACCTGAAAAATGTTTTTTCTATGGTCGTTTTTTTTGCATGACTGATTTTTCGAAGAGTAAAAGCAGCAAAGTTGAAAATATGCTTAATCCATGTGTACTATTTGCTGTTTTTGGAGTGATACAGTAAACAATTTAGATAAAATGAAAGTTCGCGGTTAACAATACAAAAAAGCAACTTTTTTACAACTATTCGTTGAGTAGAAATAAGGTACACCAGATCTAATTTCTAAATTTTTCGAGAGCTCAACGCATATTTAAAACAATTATAATCGAGAAAAAAAAACATTTTTAGATTAGAAGATTAGAAATGAAGGGGAGTTACTTGGAAGAAACATTTTCAGTGAAAATAATGCATTTGGAGGAACAGACGTTCAAAATACGTTAAAAAGTGACTTTTGTACTTCAAACATATATAACAGAATATTTACATATAATATTGGTTGTAAAGAATGTAACAGAAAACAATAAAAATTATATTTTTGAACATTTTAATACAACTAAAACACTTTTTTATAGATTAGTCTCTATCAAAATATCCTTCATTATGCCTGTTTCTACGTTTCAGTTTTCATTCGATTTAACCACATAATCGAGATGAAAACTTGTCCAATGCAAATTCTTAAGCCTCAATATCTCATATTAATACATATCATCTTCTTACTTTTCAGATGCAGCGTATTCAAATTACGATCCATTTAGATTCACCAATCGTAATCCACAGGTTATACACGCATGTAACCCACGCACACACGATCGCATGCAGATGGTGCAGAAAATTGTACGGAACTCTGGACATCCTAAATAATCACGAGAATTATGAGTGCGTGAAGAAGTGGCTTTTTAAATGCGTGCATTGGCAATTACCGTAAGTATTATGAGTACACGGTGCAGGCTACGGCATTCCAAAAGATAACGAGACGACCAGTAAGCAGAAGATTAAATAAGTCGCGTGTCTGTTTGTGTATGTGCGTATTTAGAATAAATGTACATTTGGAAAGAAAATAGGTACATGGAAAGTGATAGTAGAGTTAGATTTAAAAAATGACTGAAATTCTTCAGAAAAACCAAAAGTTATGATAGGGATTTTTTAGATCGACTGGAAAATTTGCAGTATGAGTCAAAGGCAAGCGTGTTTGCGAACCGCAAAATACTACAATCACACGAAGTCAAAACTACCGCAAAATACTACAATCACACGAAGTCAAAAAGCCAAAGAAGAAAAAGGAAAACAGATTTCTTTCCATGGAAAAACAAAACGATGATGTTTTTATGAAAAAATAAAATGAAATTTTTTTAAAAATTATTAAAATTACTTTTGCCTAAAATATATTACAATCATTTGTTATTTTGAGATGTTTATATATATTAAGTTTTTACTAATTTATTTCAATTATAAATCCTTTATTCAATTATTTATTATTTTTTTAAATTATTCAACTAGTTAAACAATTGTACTTTAAACATTTTTTTATAATCCAGTTTTATAAATTTTTTTTTAGTAAGTCATAATTTGTCTGTTAGATATGCAACGAATTTCTGTATGTTCCGTAATCAGAATATAAAACACCTTAAAATTTAAAATTGACCCTAAGGTTTACCATAATTTCTCGACGATATGTAATTTAAAAAGAAGGTTTTAGGATTTAATTTTCTTAATAAACTGAGCCTTCGTTTTAATAGTTAAAATATTTTTATACTTTGTAAAGAAAATATTTGACGTTTGAATATATCCAAAAATCATTATAAAAAATGCTAATAAATTATATTTACGACTGTTATATTATTGTTCTCTTTACACATTATACACCTTAATATATCGTTAACCTATGTAATTTTTTATTTCAGAACAAAAAAAAATTCCAACGATTGTGAATTTCTATATTACCACAACAAAATGTTATTAACGCGTGTATTTTTACTTCCAGATAAGATTAAAATTGCATCCTGCAACCTCTTTTCTTATTCTATATATGTACCTTCCCAATACTTATGAGGTATAAACCAAACGATCTGCATAAAAAAAAATACATAATGTTTGACTACTTTGCAAGTCAGTTATTAACTACTTTATCGCATCCCCATATATTATACCCTAATATTAGAGCAATTACCAACCTCATCCCCATCCAACCTCAAATCCGCATGAACTAACCTTAGACTTCATTTCGTCTTGCTTTCAGTGATCGCAAGCAGTCAATTGGTAATCAGCTCGGTGAATTCGCTACATGCAGAACGTAAACATTCGTGTCCTCGTTGTGGCAAGTCTTACAAGCGTGCTGATCATCTCAAACGTCACGTAACCTTCGAGTGTGGCAAATCCGCTAACTTCTTTTGTGTCTACTGCTCGCACAGCTGCAAGCGCAAGGATCAGATGACAAAGCACATCAAGAAGAAACATAGGTACAAGGCTGTTACCTACTCGAACCGAACACAAGCCGAGGAAATTTTTATCAAACATGAGGTCGTCGAGTTCGATGAGTAGTAGAGAGAAAAAGAGAGAAGGAGAGAGAGAGAGAAAGATGTATAGGTTACGGATGTAGATTAGAGTGAATGTTCTATTGCGATGTATTTTTTTCCTTTTGTTTTTATTGTCGTTAAGAAAAAATTTATTTTTTCACATATGAAAAAGATGCTGAGGATGAAAGATAACCAGAGGTTGATGAATGGATAAACAATTTAGTTAATAATGCTTAGAATCTTAATTTAAAGAGTTTTTTTACTTATTTCTTGTTTCTCTTAGTTTGCAAGAGTGTAATCTACATAATTTTATTTCCAGTATATGTACTATAATGAAAATCTATAAAACTGTTAGTGCATTAAGAGAATTTCCATACTATACGTTACACAAATATACTACTCAAGTTTACGATTATTTACACCAATTTGACGTTCTGTATAGTGATTAAGTTGATAAAAATCCATATATGTCTATAATTTTACTGTATAAATAATACGATAATATAATAAATTTGCTATTTTAAAATAATTCTCAAATGATTTACTCAACTATTTTCCACTTTCAGGTGCGCGATTCCCAGCTAACTTACCAATTCTCGTACGGAACTCCCGTATTTTATGTTTGTAATATAATAGCGCATTAGTTAGTAATGCAACCAAAGTACCCATATATGTAAAAAAAATACTGAATTTGTACGAATAACGCTTATATGAGCCATTCTACAGAAAATCGGACACTTCTTAGCCGAAAAATGGAAACATGTGGTTTTTGAGAGCATACTTACCAAACTAGGTTTTTTTTATTCTTTAGAGTATTACGAATGAAAAGAAAAAGGGTGACAAGTCGGAATCATGTGCCAACAATATGTTACGGATCATTTACTGATAATGAAATAATGATTAAAAATAGCTCGTTTGATCCAAAATAATTCCATAAAAAACAACTCAATATGAAATACGGAAAAAAAGAAACTAGAGAACGATCAGAGAGCTTTCCAAATCTTTTCAGAATTAGAAAATGTTGATTCCTTCAAAAGTTACGTGAGTTTAAAGTTGGGCTTGAAACTGACAAAAATGATAGCAAATTCACGAAATACTATAATTATGTACGAACTCGATGGTTTTTTCCAAATTCTCTCTTTACTACCATTTTTCGTCTGTTTCAAGCCCAACTTCAAAATCACGTAACTTTTGAAGGAATCAACATTTTCTAATTCTGAAAAGATTTGGAAAGCTCTCCGATCGTTCTCTAATTTCTTTTTTTCCGTATTTCATATTGAGTTGTTTTTTATGAAATTATTTTGGATCAAACAAGCTATTTTTAATCATTTTTTCATTATAAGTAAATGATCCGTAACATATTGTTGACACATGATTCCGACTTGTCACCCTTTTCATTTTCATTCGTGATGCTCTAAAGAATTAAAAAAACCTAGTTTGATAAGTGTGCTCTTAAAAACCACATGTTTCCATTTTTGGGCTAAGAAGTGTCCGATTTTCTGTAGAATGGCTCATATATATAGCTCAGTCAATTACGCTGTCACATACCACACTTCATTGATACCCCATAAACCACGTTATTAATTCTTTTAAATATTTTCAGTCCTCGAAAAGCGCATGATTCCTATACATCCGCACATGTATACTCACAGACACAGACACCCGCATACACACAATTACACTAGCGCACACTTCGATGTTGTTACTCCTGTGTACAATCCAAGTGTCGCGCAGAGCTGCGTGCACCTCGCTTAACGACGACGCAATTGTCCCCCTCTCGAAACTAACCACGCAACGTCTTTTCTTCCTGATTACAGACGACTCGTGTGAGCCTTTAGAGATGTTCGACATGTACGATCTTGTAGCACCAGTTCTTGCTGATCAACTGGCTGTCGAACTCGACGAAGACGATGATGATTACAGTCTTGCTGCTGCAGCTTATGGTCTTGATCCTACCAAGCATCCAAACGTCTGTCCACGTTGTGGCAAGTCGTACAAGCATTCGTCTCATCTTATTCAACACGAGAAGTACGAGTGTGATAAACCACCGCGGTTCGGTTGCTTCTACTGCGCTTATCGTAGTAAGCGTAAGACCGATATTAGACGACATATTAGGATTAAGCATCAGAACAAGGATTTCAAGTATAAGGTGCAGCCGGATTAGAAGGTCTGATGCATGGGTGTGCATTGCGGTACTGTGGAGGATGGAGATGTTTTGATGAGTTTTTTAGTTTTTACAGTCTGACTTATCGGATGATGACGATTCCGGAAGAAATTGATTGCATTGCTATTTGTTTTAACTGACTCACGTGGATATTATTCTTTTTTGGTTAGAAAAGTTGATAAAAATGAATGATTTTCGTTAAGAGAGTTGAAAAAATTAGTTGTGAGAGAAGAAAGATGTAGGTGCAATTATTTCGTATTTCAACATGCAATAATAAGAGTGTAAGACGTTAATTTTTATACATGATCGTGATAGAAATTTTCTATTACGTATCTAAAAAAAACTTTGTTCAGTTGTACGATTTTTAATATAGTTTTATAAATGGCGAACCGTAGCTTTAATCATTTTTATTTTTGACGCAATAATTACTGATGAGTATGAGACTTTTTTACTCAGTTGATTCCTGTAATTTTTAATTAGATTTTGTTAATAACTGGTGTTAGAATTGCAAAGGTAAACAATTGTCGTAGAGCTTATGAAAAGGCATTTCGAAGAAATACGCGAATTAGAGTAAATATATAAAGACAAATGTGATTTGCAAATCGAAGAAAAATAATAAATTAAGCGTTATGTATAGAAATAGATTAGTCGCTTTGTTAAAATGAGTCAAATATAATACATGTCTACGTCATAAAGTGAATCTCTCGCGGAGGTAGAAATAACGCTTTAAAAAAAAAGAAATATATATGTATAAAATTATAAATATTTAAAAAAATGATCGCTTGAAAGAATTATCGGAAAAAACGATAAATAGATTATACGAATATAATAACGATTACTCTAGAGTTTTCCTCGTAAGTTTAATAGAGATAATGAAAATTGCTCTAAGCGATTTTATAGAAGGCGAAATGTTGCGCGAATGGGAACATAACGAGTTAATGCACGAAAAGTCGTTTATTATTCTTGAATAAAAATGTTCCTACACTGCCTCTTGTTTTTGTGAGAACACATCGACTTTACGTCTTCTTTCCATATTGATTTTTTTTTCTGCAAAATCGAAACATAAAAATTTATTTTTTACGTAAATTACGTAACAAGGAGGTAGCCGGAAAATCCTTAAGGTATTAAAGACATCCGATTGTAAATGACGAACGCGACGATAAATTACCGACAATGTGATGTGACGTGGAAAGCCAAAAAAAATTTCATTTAGAAAATTTTAGCGATATAATTCCATTTTGTATATTATGTGAAACATTAGCGATGTTTGGTTGGGCCCGTGCACTTAGGAATATATAGTATATATTATAATATGTAAAATGCACGCGCTTTTTTTTTGTACAGCGGTACGACCCAAGTATGGGCGACGAGGATGAAGGAAGTTGGATATATACGTAAAATGAACTACATACCATAAGTTTTATGCACGAACGTTTCTAGGCGATGTATTATTCTATCAGCGAACGTTGTAAATTAATAACCATCGATAACAATAAACTTTCCTCTTCGACATTTCACAAAGGTCTTAAAAATTATTAACACCTTAAAATCCCAGTTTCTCTTAAGCCACATACATTTGACTTATCTCTCCTTAACTTTCAGCACACAATTTTTTCTAAATCACCATCTTCTATTTGTTTTCCTCTTACACGTCAACTGTCATCCTCACCATCACCATCACAAGCTCGTTTGCTTTAACCCAGCCCAATTATCCATCGTATCGCATAACTAACCATCGTCCTTTCATATTCTGTTCCAGAAAACTTTGCGCTGAAACCGGATCCAATAATGGACATCCTGGATCCACTGGACATGCATGATCTCTCGTTCATCACGGATCCGTCAACAGCAGCTACAGTGTGTCTCGGTGGCGATGGTACCAATACAACGATAAGCGAAACGAAGCTGAATGTCTGTCCACGTTGTGGCAAGGCTTACAAGCATTACTCACATCTTGTACAGCATGAGAAGTATGAGTGTGATAAACCACCACGGTTCGCTTGTATTTACTGTCCGTACAGGACGAAACGCGTCTATGATATACGCAGACACACGAGAGTTATACATCCGGACCGTGAGCCAAGATACAGCGAACAGGATTGATAAAGAAGCAATTTTACAGTTATTTTGTCAACTCTCCTATGTCGTGTTTATGTTGGTTGTGTTGAGTGTTCAGGAAATGTGTGCTGCATTTGTTTGTGTATATGTGTGGGAGATGGATCTATGGAAAATTTAGTTTTAACGATCGAAACATGAGAAAAGTGTTAATCACGTTTGAATTTGCAGAACTATAAGAAACGTGAATGTCCATAAGTTTTGGTTACGTTGCAAGTACTGGTATCTTTTCAGGTTTATTTTTTGTTTAAATCTTACATTTAAAGTATATATTATATTTTTTCTATCCTCCCCTTCCCTCTTCGTTATTATAAATATAGGGGAGAGTTGCACACTCGCAATCAGTACACCGACTAACTAGGAGTAGATGTAAAATAATGTAACATAATTTTACTTTTTTTTAAATTTATTGTTAAAGCAATAATAATAGAAAAATGGTGTAATAAGTGATGTTAATATTCTACCGCAGATTTAGAAAATATTGGACTTCAATCCTGGATATTAAAAATTGTTACAACTTAAAACAGTTTTTCGAGATAAAACTACTTCTTCATACAAGTCTGTATAAATATCGTTTTCTTCTTTCTGGATGACTCTCCCCTACGTCCAAGAACGTAGATAAATATTTTATGTGTAAGGTCACAACTTTTCTCATTTTTCGGCAACAAAAATATATCTATAAGTTTGTTTTAAATGTGACATTGTGTGTTAGACTTATTGTAAAAAATCCTTTGCTCCTTGTAAATGATTAGAAAATAAAATAAAAGACAATGAATACATTCCCTGTTCAACCGAATTGATTAATTTTTGTCGAAACACTCATCCTTTATAATTAACAGCACCTTACCTAACTATATCACATCAAGTTTATTCAATTTCAGACAAGTCATCGGCGGATACCGAGCACGTCCCTTTGGCGGTACGACTGAACAATCAAAAAGAACCTAAGATCACTGCCACCAAGCGGAACAGGATTCGATCCATTATCACGCCGCACTTCACCTGCAAATATTGTGGCGTCACTACCAAAACTTTTCCAAAGATGCAGCGTCACCATAAGTTACATCACTAGAACGTTCGGTGAAACGTAGCCCGTATTAGTATTTCGTGCGAATGGTTTTGCGTGTGAACTTTCGCGAATCTTTTGCGATTGTTCTTGTACGTATGTATGTGGATATATTTGGTTGATTGTGCAAATTGATACTGACCTCAGGATATTTTTTGAATCATTAACGGCTGTGGTGACGGTAACGATGTATTACTTACCTGGACATGCGACAGGTAGTCGTAGATTTTTGTTTTTCAAATATTAAAGAATGACATACTTTTTTATGCTTTTTAGCAGATAATTAATAATCTGTAGACTTTTCCAAAATGCGAGATGAGTATCAATAAGTTTTGAGTGGGATTCTTAAATTTATAATGATAAAATTTCAAACTCCTTTGCAACTATTCATTTCTAAGCATTGGACAAGTATTTTCGTACATTTAATATTAAACTTATTAGTTTATTATATAAAAATTTCATAAACAATAAATTTTATTCAAATACTTAGCAATCTTTTTCATGACTTCTTCCCTTTACACAATTCACATAGATATCTTATGATTAACTAACCATTATTTTCGTTTGGAAGTGAGAAGTATATTAATCAGCAATATTAATGGAGATGTTTTTCCTTTGATGTTGCGCACGGAAAAAAAAGAGAGTGACACTGTCACTGTCGGAATCATGACATACATCTTCATAATCTGACCAGTTTTTGTTTTTCTTATGTTACAGAAACGGACTTTATCAGAAACAAAGTTATTTCAAACTTATCAGATCTTCAAAATACAGCTGACATGACACTTGGTACACCACCGATGCCATACGAGACAATTAAAATGGAACCACCTTCCTCTTCCGGGGAAATAGAATCATCTTTATTGATGTCGTCATCGGATGAACTGGAAAATTCGTCTCTGGCCACGTCATCGTCTGTCAAAAGGGGAACTGGGGCAGGATTGCCACTGTTGACTAAGAAGAAGACCAGCGTTGGCAACAAAGCGTGCCCAGATTGCGGCAAAACTTACACACAGTGGGGAAGTTTGAAACGACATCAAACTTATGAGTGTGGCAAACCAAAACGATTCGGTTGTTCTTACTGTCACTTTCGCAGCAAGCATAAGCACAACGTCAGGACACATGTTATGCTTCGTCATCCCGGTTTAGAGTTCAGCTTTACAGAGTATACGGGATCATAAATGAAATGCCGTCACTTATGTGTTAGTTTTTGTGGAATGGATAATATACTGTTATGTTACATTATTTTTTTTTACCTCGAAAAAACTGACTTGTTTCGTTTGAGTACGCAAGGTGTTGATATTATTATAGATAATAATACAAAGGCGATGTTTATTTTATATTTCGTATATGACTGTAACTTAATTATTATTTCGTAGCGAAAGTTTAATAAAGTTATTTTGGATATTTAACTTTTAATATTATTTCATGTCAATGTGTTGACCTTAGCATTGTGATGCTAAACTTTATTGTAAATATTTCCTGCACTTGATAACCTACATGTACTGGAAGTCAATTTCAAGTAGGTACATAAAGTGCTTTTACCTGAACCAAAGCGTAATTAACGACAAAATTGTAAAAAAAAAAATAAGGAAACATTAAATATCATTTTGTTGTACAAAAATTTAAAGCCACTTTTGCAACAACATCGTCACATTTTTTAATCTGAACTAATTATCGTTATTTTATGTTTCAGATACTGAGTTGTTAATAAACCAGGATGTCTGGTCCGCGGAAGTATTAAAAAATCCACTTGAACTGCCAGATAACATTTGTGCAGATTGTGGTCAAATATGTAAAATACGACGAGACCAGAATATTAACAGTGGGCGTAGAGCTATATTTAAGTGCCATTATTGTGTGTACAAAAGCGATTACACTGGTTGCATGATTAAGTATATGCGTTCCCAACACAGGAACTATAGGATAGGATATGCATACAATACATAACTTTAATGTTGGTATATATATAATATATCTGAAAAAGAATCTTTTGTAGAGAATATTATTTTTAATAAACTATGAGAACACATATCTTTTATTATTTCCATAATAGCTTGAATATTTTTACTATAACAGGTATGCCTATTCAACGGCGTCGAATTTAAAAATGATAATAAAATCTTCAGTTAAAGGAATATTTTATAGATCGTGAAGTACCACATATTAATTAATGCTTTATTTTTCAGGTTATTAATCTTGGACAAAGTAAATGATTTAGTCGAAAGTACAAATGAAGTCCGGGTAAATAATCGCTGATCAACAGTGTCAAGCTGAACTTACATCTTTTTCATAACAATTTCTCCTTAGCGAAACAAAAATTAATTTGCATTTTTCAGGTAAAAGAAATGTACATGATTTACTTGAGTTTCTAATAAAATGTCGAACAAAAAGAATACTCTGATTCTGAGCATAAATCGTCTATCGTAATAACAATATATTAAAAACACTTGTGTGGTTATTTTTTCTCATCAAGCGTCAATAATAATAATATTAATTTTCGAATCATTTAATCTACGATTTGGATAAAATCAATAACCTATGCCAATCCTACCATTGCTTTAAGCTCAAATATTCAACTGACACCGCGACCATCGTTGAACCAAATCAGCGTTGATAATTCTGATCCCAATCTCCCACCTCACATCCCAAAAATCTTATAATCTCTCTCTTTTATCTGTTTTCTCTATAATAAGTCTATACTACTGCCTCCCCTCCCCGTATCATTGCGTTTACCATAATAAAAGCCAAAAATATTTCTCATCGCTCTAAAACCAAAGCTACCACAGCAACTACCACCGCCACCACCACCACCACCACCGCTGCCAATACATCATCATCATTGATTCTCCTCTCTCACTCTCTCGACGTAACACTTTGCCTCATCTTCTGCTTTCAGCGTTCAGCGATTTCGCCAACCTATGGTACGAGCCAGAGCATACAGGCCAGAAGAGCAACGAGGCTACTGACGTGACCGTTCCAGCAGCTAACAGTGCTGGCAACGTATGCCCACGTTGTGGCAAAACTTACATTCATTCGCGTCATCTCAAACGTCATCTCAAATACGAATGCGACAATCCACGGCGTTTCTGCTGCAGCTACTGTCCTCATCGTAGCAACCACAAGATCGACATGCAGAGGCATATCGTTAGACGTCATGCTGGCAAGAGCATCAAGTTCTACGTGCTAAAATGAGCCAGTGATAGGCGCGGGGCTCTCGTTTAGATTGTTATATGGGGGTGGGGAGGGAGGGAGGGAAAAGGGTAGCGATGGGTGAGAGCACGCGCGCGACGAGTTACTTATAGGGTTTTAAGCGTTCACCGACTGACCTTTAGAATTTTTGCCTTCTTGTCTTTAGTTAAGGAAAAGTAGTCATTTAAGAGTATTCTAGACCTTCGTTGGTCCGATTCTAAACCGTGTTATTATTTGAGCATCTTGCTGATTATTTCATTTGAATTAGTGCAGGCTGTAAATAATCGAAGTTTCAAGTTCGATGTAAATGAATTAGATTTTAAAATTTTGAAATTAATCAAAATGAAAAGAATTCGAATCTTTGAACGTAAGAAAGTTCGTCTAGTGTTGATAATTTTAAAGATAAAAACTTATCTTATCCAGTTATTTATGCAAACTCGAAAAATAACAACTCGTTGTTCGAAAATCGTCATTTACATGTCTAATATTAAGTAACTATAGAATTAAGTAACATTTACTGAAGCCAACTTCCCGGACACGTGTATTTTTAAATATCATTTATAAGTAATATGCTACAGTCTGCATAAATTTGAATGGAAACATTAATATTAACTTAGCATTATCCGATCTATGTTCCTGCTTTTTACAATATAAAAATAGACTTATATGATGCAGAAAATTTGTGATAATTATATTCCTGATCTATTGATGCTCAATTTTCCCTTATATAAAAATTTGGTAGGTAGAAAAAAAATGAATCAAATTGACAAACAAATTTAATTATTTTACTTAACTTAAATAGTATTGTAGTCGATTACCCAGCACTTTTATAATAAACGCTATCTATAGCGTTTCAATTGAGGTTTAGAGTACTCTTAAAAATATCTTGCAGCCTAGCACGATGAAGCGATTATACCGAATCAATTTATTTTGATTCTTTATTTTAAAAAATTTGTCTTCGATTGCAAAATATACTAGTAATTTTATGTAAAAGATAGTTATAAAAATTTAATCATTGAATAATATAACTTCGAAATCAATCAATATATTTTAAATTTTACTTATAAATATTATAAAATTTTCACTAGGTTAAATTGCAAAATGTTATTAAATTGATAAACTATCTTACAGCAAATGATAATTTGCTACCAGTATAATGTTAAGATTGTTTTAGAACATAATTTTTAGTTTCGAACAAAAAATATACCATTGTATAAAAAAAAATTCGTTTGATTGCATGCTACAATGGGAAATATTCAAAAACAAATCACGAATCAATTAAAATTATAGAATGTCATTTTAATTTGATTCTGAACAGATTTCAATTTAGATTATAGCTTTTACTAATTAAAACCAAAGAATTTTTTGATTCGCACGATTTTCATTAATATAAATGGAATAAATGATATGGCTGTTCGGAAAATGAGTTCAATCTATTGAGATTATATATAATTAAGCAGTTATTAAAAAGTGTGAATTAAAAAATTCTAAAAGCATGTTATTGTGTGAATCAAATTTTATCATTTTTAATGTGCATGATTTTCTTGAAAATTGTGCAAATTTTTAATTGATCAAGTAAAAAATTAATACTTTTTTTTCTTTTACGACATTTTATCATTATTTTCATGATTTACACGGAAAATTTATATGATTGCAAGAAAAGCCTTTTTAAAAGGCTATTAATATATTTGCTATTGAATTGATTCCTAATTCAAAATATTCATGTGAGAATTACAAACTCTACAGATTGATAAGACACAGATAAGGTACTTTAATTTCTAAAAATTAATCAATATAATGTCTTGACAACTATTAAATATTCTATGCAATCCTTTGAAGACGCAATACAAACTTATCATTTCTTTTTAAGCGTAATTTTCAAGAATATTTTTTCAGTAGCATAAAAACGAATTTATAGTTTCGTTATAAAAGTGTAATTATATTAAAATTAAAAGTTGAGGTTTTAAGCAAAATGTTATGAAACGATAAGCTAAAATGTTGATTATGAATAAAAAAAAACCATTGAAAACTACGAATAAATCGTCCTTGTGATAATATTAAAGTTTTTGTTTTTTTCTTTAAAAACATGTTTTGATCAAAAAATTATACTTACTTTTCTCATAATCATTATCCATCTATACAAACACTAATGATTCATTAGGTTACTGATGCATACTAGCGTATGTTGATTTTTTGTTCTACATCATGTGAGTGATTACTTCAAAAGTTTAGGAATATGCACTTTCATAGAATAGTACCTTAACGAAAGAATGTAAATTATTAACATTCGATTGACGTATATAGATTTCAGTACACCAATATTGAGTTTTATGCTTACTATTTTTTTATACAGTTAATTTATAATAATGTCATTCAATGCGAAGGAAATTTTAGAATCGACTGTTAGTATTAAACTTTAATTTTTCCATTTTCTTGCTACATTTTCTTAGGTAACACTATGTGTAGATAGACGAATGTTTGATGAATAAGCAATTAATAGTTATGCATCAAATATCACTACTTATTAGCTATATAAAAAAAAAAAATAATAAAAAAAGAAAGTTGTGGTTAAGGTAATAATTTTAACTTTTATTCTTTTTTAACTTTCAGATAATATAATTATTATTAAAGAAGAACCTGAGGAAATCTATGAGGAATACGTTGATGCCACGACAGTGCAAAGTGAGTAGTACATGTTTTTATAAACTTAAACATTAATCTTTGTATTGGCCGAGAATTTTCATTAATTCTCTAAGACAATCATCATTAATTTTATCAGAAAAATAATTTAAAATAATTTAAAATTTTATCTCGATGTACTTTAGTGACTAATTAACGTCTCTTACACATCATCAAGATTCTTCTGAAAATACTTTAATTCCATAAAATTGCGCAGCCTCCACACCGAATCCTCCGGAACCCCCAGCGCAAGAATCCTACAGAACGCGATTGCAGCCTTTGAGTAGTGTCTACATCAGGGACGTGGAGGTAAGCTGTGATAACTGCGGTTTCCGCTGCTTGAGCCGTCGCCACCTGGTTCGTCATATCCACGAGCAACATCCACAAGGCGCCACCTCGTCGCAATCTCAGCTCCACATCTGTCCACGCTGTCGTAACACCTACAAGTACCGTCATCATATGCTCACTCACTATCGGTACGAGTGTGGCAAACCGCCACGGTTCAAGTGTCCATTCTGCGATCACATGGCCAAACAAAAATCCAATTTGAATACTCATATGATCAGAAAACATCGGAGCGAGCCCCTAGTACATACATCTGGGTTTAAACGTAACCTGAAGAATTTATAATCGAAAGAGGAATGATGTGTTGGGGAAGATTCGTTTTTTTTTAATTTTTTTTTTATTTTTAGTGGCTTTGTGTAATAAGGGTAGTTTGATGAGGCTGATAAATATGACGTATGTGATTATAGAAATACTATACGGAGAAGTTGCTCTAAAGTAGAATTGTAGTAATTTATCCTTTTATAAAAATTAAAAACTAATATTTATTCTTTAGAAAGAGTTATTCATAATCATTGCTCTTTATGAAAGAATAAATCTTAGGATTTCTACTTTATGAAAGTAGAAAATTTGAGTTTTTTACTTTTAAAAAATAGAAAAAACTATTTTACCAATTGGACACTGTAAAAAAAACATTTTACACTTTTCCAAAAAGAAAACCCCAGAATTTGTACTTTATAAAAGTAGACACTTTTATAATTTTACTTTTAAAAAGGAGACATTATTCTACCAACTGTAAAGAGTAAAAAGTGCATTTTACTCTTTTTCAAAGAATAAATCTCAGAACTTCTAATCTATCAAAGTAGAAACTTTTATAATTTTACTTTTAAAAAGGAGAAAAAATTATTCTACAAACTGTAAAGAGTAAAAAGAGCATTTTATTATTTTTCAAAGAATGAACTTCAGAATTTCTACTATAAAAGTAGAAATTTTAATAATTTTTCTTTTGAAAAGGAGAAAAAATTATCCCACCAACTGTAAAGAGTAAAAAGAGCATTTTACTCTTTTTCAAAGAATAAATCTCAGAACTTCTAATTTATCAAAGTAGAAACTTTTATAATTTTACTTTTTTAAGCGAATTTAGAAAATAAGAGAATTACGAAATAATCTAATTCACAAGACGAAACGACATTTGCCTAAAAGATGAACTTCTTTACAGCATCGATATTCAGTTTAAACTTTTATGTTTTTACGTGATAGAAATTTTAATTAAAACTGTGTAATTTGAAGCTAACAAGCTTGTTAATATTTTAACATATGTCATTTCATTGTAAGTTTCTTTACGTGAATCTTGTCGGATTATATATTTTTTTTGTTAAAAATATTTAGTTTTAAATATATTTTTTGATAGAATTTTTAATGTCCCTTCGATGGGTTTTAAGTTTTAGTTATGGAATTTAAAAAAAATTATTGAATGCCTAAAAAGAATGTTTACGGAGATACTTCGAAAATATAAATATGTAGCGTAATGAGCGAATTACATAACAAAATATTTTATAATGAATATAATTGTATTGATATTAAAAAATACTTGAAAATTATAAATTTTGTATTTTACTTGAAACCAATATTTCGTCAAAAAATAAAATAATTTATCTTGTGATACTCGTCTGTTAATAATAAAAACATTCATCTATAATTATTTTAGGTAAATATATAATGTTTACATCAGCACTTTACAATGATTTTTTAAACTAATTCATGTATCATTTTTTCAGGTGTGCATCCAGATGTTTTTCATTTGGTGTATCTTTTACTACTGAAGAGGACTGCTAAAGTAAAAATATCAATTATTCAAGGTCACGTCATTACAATACGTAAAATAAACCGCGACTGTATACATATATTCAATGCTGAATACTTAATAAACATTTATATCGCCAGTTACAATTATGAGTCTATAAATTAATACGAAATTCTTTTATTTTTTTTACAGGTGTACCAGGAAACCAAAAAAAACCACGTGTTACTATCATTGTGTGTCTACAGATAACTTATGAAAATGCTACTAAACATAGATTCCAAGTAATCACTCATCATTCACAAACAGTCAACACAGACGTCATTCTTTCAGCACAGATGCGCGTAAAATTTCGTCGACCATGCATATATATATATATATATATATATATACACGAGTCGAATCAACAAGTGCCCGCGTTTGCGTATGAAATCAAACCCGCGCCTCTTGATGATAACGGGCGTCTGCGCCACGATGTGCGTCCTATTATTATACACCTGTATATATATACATGCGCTCGCTCCGTACTATTTCACTTGCGGGAGGGGGAAAACCGTTACGTCGTCGCACTTTCTCTCTCTCTCTCTCTCTCTTTCCCCCCTCGTCAGCTGGTGGCGTCGCGGTGTTCTCGCGTGTATGTGCGCGCACGGCGGCGTATATATACGCATACATATGCGAGATATGTGCGCGTCTCTCTGTCCTTCTCCTGGATAAATCTCGCGCGGCGAATTCGTGAAAATCGAACGCGAGTGTGTGGGAGCGCGTGTGTGCCTATGTGTATGTGTTTACGTGTATACGAGCTGTGAAGGTATGCTGAAAGTGAAAGAGAGACAGAGAGGTTAGAACCTAACCTGACCGCGCCGCCCGGCCGAGCGTGCGTTTGTTTACACGCGCCAAGTTGCTCTAAGTGGTGTGTGTGTGTGTGTGTGTGTGTGTGTATATGTGATATGTGTGCTGGAAAATTAGTTGCCTTTGATGGATTGTTGTGATTAGCAGCGATCAGAGGTGGACACATTGAGGTGGCGAGGCGATAAGGAGGTAGGATTTTAGTATTTTGTGAATGAAAATATTGTTATTCGAAAAAATGGCATTGTTAGTTAATCTTGAATTTATTAGGTTTTGAATGAGAAATAGTTGAAAAATATTATGAATATACTTTAATTGACTTTCAATTACAATCTTTTTAGTTAACGTATTATGATTCTACATCCAAAATCTTAAAATATTTTGTATCCAAAATTCAATTTCACATTCTGTATACATAATTTTATTGTAAATTTTATACTTGTCCTTATTACTCTTTGATACGAAATAATGGCATTATTTGTTTTCAAACATCACTTTGCTCATCAAGACATAAGTTGTCGATTTGAAAATATTTAGTTTTAATTATACTACATATTGTAGTTTGGAAATGTTATACTTTAAAGTAATAAAATTTTAAAACTGGATTAATTACATGTTATAAATAGTGTTAATAATGAGTAATAATAAAATAAATGTTTTGTACAAACTACCAATTATGATATATTATAACGCGACAACTATTTTACTCGTCATTGTTTCCTTACATTCAATTTTAATTGAAAAATACGCAAATATATTATGGTTTTTTTTTATTAAAAATAATTATTTTATAGAGTGGTGAGCACAGTGCTAAGTAAATAAGTGAATTTCATAGTAATATTTTAAATAAACTTCGAATTTCAAGTACAATGGGAGCATATCCAAATGAGGTATTTATTGAAATTTTTTTTTTTTTTTTTTTTATTTACTAATTAAAATAAAATCAACAACGATGGTTATGATTAGATACAACATAAAGAATGCATAAGGAATTATTATATTTATATACCTTTTAATTATTTCAAATATTGATTTATTAACGCAATTGAATTATTTAAAGTATATAATATCAATTAGTTAAATTTTGTGTAAATTTACATAATATATACATTAAATATATTGAAATATAAATAATTACTATACATTATAATGATTTTATCTTTTATTTGAAATATTATTCTTATTATGTGATTAGTGATCGTAGAATATAACATGTTATACATTACTTTAATATTTGCAGAATACTCTTTTATGTACAGTTGTGTTATCCTGTAAAAATTTTATTTACATTTAAGAATTTTTATTTATTACTTTTCTGGAGTTATGCATTAAAGGATCATATTATTTCCAACCTTGATATGATAGTATTTATGTAATCCTGAATGGTTAAATTGATAAAATTAAAAGACACTATGAAGTAGTGTATTATAAAAATATTACCTAGACAATTTTATTATTACTTATATTTTACTATAAATTTATTAGAACTCACATTAATATTTTAAAATTTAATATTTTTATATTTAAGTTTTATTAATAAAATTGATCTTTTCCGTTACATAGAAAAATTTTACTTTTCTCAACACCACATATATACAATATTATATTCTAATATAATATTTTGGTATATTTAGTATTTTATTTTCTTATGCATTTACAATGCAGCCCAATTTTTTCATAACTTGAAACAAAAGTTTGAAATTTTTGAAACAAATTAACAATGAGATATTGTTACAATTGATCGTTAATGTTAATAAACTTGGTATTTTGATGTTCAATACTGAGTTTAAAAATTCCAAATTTCAGTGAAGAAAATCACATAATACAGTGATAGCCCAAGTTTTTATTAGACAGTCGGATCTTTTAAAAAGAAAAAACCGTTATAGCGCCCGCACCGATACTTTTATCTTCTTTTGACTCGAAAGGTCCATAAACTGAGTCCATGTACATCTGTCTATACACAGCCGCAAGATCAACAGCAGCAACCACCAGAGCCACCGCCACCGCCACCGCCAGAGCCGTCCCAGCAACCTTCATCTGCACAATCGGGGCAAGCAGCGGAAAACTCAGATACCGAAGGACAAACCGACGACGACGGTTCCCTCATTGTCCTACCCCGGGGCACTTTTGATGTTCATGATTATCGTTCACTTATACAGTACAATTTCTCGCGTGGACTGACTCTCCAGCGATGTGTCAAAGAGATGCGCGACAATATTGGCGAGGAATGCCTTTCCGTGGATGATGCGTCTTTCTGGTACAAAGTATTCGAGGGTGAACGTAAGGAACGGAAAGTTGTTCTTAAAGAATCGGCAAACCGCGAGCGTAGTCCATCGCTAAGTCCAGAAGCCCGGAGGCCACCACCACGGCGGATAGGCGATCAGCAGCAGCCTTCCACCTCATCACAGGCTTCACAGCAAGAGCAGCAGCAGCAGCAACAACAACAAGAACAACAAAAACAACAACAGCAACAACAACTGCAACAACAACTGCAACTAGAGGAACAGCTACTGCAACAACAACAGCAGCAAAGAGAGCAATTGCAACTACAACTGCAACAACAGCAAAAACAACAGCAACAGCAACTGCAACTGCGACTGCAACAAGAGGAACTGCTACTGCAACAACAACAGCAGCAGAGAGAGCAATTGCAACTACAACTGCAACAACAACAACAACTGCAACAACAACAACAACTGCAGCAGCATCAACACCAACAAGAACGACCAGAGAATAACCATCAGCTAGAACAGCAACAACAGCAACGCCTAGAGCAGCAAGAGCTGAGAATGATGCAGGAACATCAACAGAATCAGCAGCAGCGTCCATCGCAGGGAATTAAACTGCGAGATAACCTAGCGTTGATGCAAGGGGTGGAGGTGGTGGTCGTAAAAATTGAGCCACTCAGTCCAGACAATGAATCAGATGAATGGGGTGAGGAAGAGCAGACGGCGATCGACAAGCTCTCATTGATCCAGAGAATGGACTATTTGCTGAAGAATGAGCCGTTCATCAAGCTGCACGATGCCGCTGACACGGTCGGCCTCGACGAGGACATGTTCTTGAAGATAGCAACAAATAAGTTACACATGAGGCGAGAAGGCGACGTCTGGTTGAAGTTCAATCCCAACGCCAAGGACGAGCAGCAGCAGAACACGCTAGTGCCGCAAGCCGTGGTCGAGGAGAAAATAGGTGACAACGATGTTAATGAGTTTTATGGACGAATCTTGCCAACTTTTAGATTTAAATAATTCGTTATGCTTTTTTAGAATTCTACAGTGAATTTGATAACAAAAAAAAGCTCGATTTTGGTATTATATTCCAGTAACTAAGTATTTACATTGGTTTAATGAGAACAAACAAAAAAAATTATATTATTTTTGTCAATACTTAATGTATAATGAGCATTAGTTTATAGTGTATTAAGAATTGGAATATTATAAAATTAATTTAAAAAAAATTTGGGTAATTTTTTTTCGAGTTATAGTTAACCATTTGGCCATACTGATTGGTGGTTTATTGTTATTCTTTTTTAGAAATTGGCCAAGAATTTAAAATCAGAATCCCTTCTAGAAGCGAATCGTCAAGTACAACTGCAGAAGTTACCAGGGTAGAACCGAGAGGTACTTAATAAAACTTACTCATGTGTACGATAATGTCACTTGATTACATTTTGTTTTTGCGTATATTCTAAACTATTATCAATGTCACAAATTCTTGAACAGAAAATAATACATTTTAGCGGCAGAAACAAATAAGTCTAGTTCTTGTAGTACTGTAAAGCAAGAATATCCTTCTGACGATACTGAGGGAGCTTCTTCATCGCGTGCAAGGACTCAAACGTTTCGTTCTTTTAATTCTATAAAGCGGGAATATCCTGACAATATCGAGGGAGCTTCTACCTCAGGTTCAAATGGAGCTTTTTCATCACGTTTAAGTAATAACAACCGTTGTAGCCAAAATAATAATAACAATGACGATGGCAACAAAGAGAATAACAATAATGATGATATAACCAGTCCTCAACCGTCCACTAGCTCTCCGAGAATAAGATCAAGTAGGTTTTTAAAAGTCTTGACAAAGCGTTTAAGCCCTTACCGTAAAATAAATTTATATCCGTTGAATATGTATTTTTAGACCGCACTTCTAAACGTAACTTGTCTTTTAAGGGGGCAATAAGCGACGAAGAACCCATTGAAAAAAAAAATTTAACTGAAAGCGACGACAGCGGTCTGTTATTTTTCAAGCGCAACGTTCGTCGAGCGGCCAATGCCAACAACAAATCGAGAAGTAAGTGTAAAAATACCAGTCGTTAAGCTTCAATCATAATTTCGCTAAAACGTCCACTACAGATGTTTAATCGTAAGATTCTAATTTAGGATGTAACGTTTCCTAAACCTAAACAAAAATCCGAAAACTATCCCTGACGCTTAAGGAACACGAAACCCATTTCAGCCCCGAAGAAGCAAAACGTTGGTTCACACGCTTGCAAGTACTGTAGTCGGCTGTTTAAGTACAAATACCATGCCACTCGCCACATGAATTATCACTGTCCGCAGAGGAAGAGCACGGAGAAGAAGAGAATCAAGTGCGATAAATGCGAACAGTCGTTCACGTCCAATTATTGCAAACAACAGCATGTGTTCTTTGTTCATCAGCAGACACGAAATGCCGTTGCTTGCGATAACTGTAAGCGTTTGTTTGGCGACAAGGAAAAATTGGAGAAACATCTACGTAGAAATGATTGTCGAGGTGGCCATCTTAAAGATGCAGTATGCAATGTAAGATATTACGATGATGTATACAGATTTCTCAAATTATTGGAGAATTTGATTTTTCGTTTTTTTTTTTATCGGTAGAAATGCCATCGACGTTATCGCGACTTGAACAGCCTACGCCGCCACTGCGAAAAGGAATGTAAAAAGGAACGACCTTACGGCTGCGCCCATTGCGATTATCGCACCCATCAAAAAGCCAACATCATACGGCATTTTGAGCGCAAGCACAGCGAGGTCGAAATTAAGCTCAATTGTCCTCGTTGTCCTAGGGTTTACAAGAACGAGTGCACCCTTAATCGACATCTGCAGTACGAGTGTGGCAAGGAGCCTGCGTTCGCTTGCGATCTCTGCATATATAAGACGAAGAGAAAATCCTGTCTAACGGCCCACATGCGCAGCCAGCACTCGAAGAAACGTCGCTTCGTTTGATAATGATTTTACAGATTTCGTTGTCTGATTGAGAGTAGTTTTAAGTTTCTCTCTTTTTTTCCTTTTTAATTTTCGTTAGCGAAACTAAATTTTATATATAATCATATATCAGATGATTTTTTTTTTCAAAACAATTTTCGGACGACAATAATTTTTCTTTTTTATTGGAGTTAAATTTTTAGCGATTATAATTTTTTTTATACTTTTTAATGTTAAGTCAAAGGAGTTTTTTATAATGAATGTTGTCAGTGCAGATTTATTTTGTTATGGTCCATGTGTTGAAATATTTTTTTATATGCTATTTTATGCACTTATTGCAAAATTTCATTGTGAAGATTTTTATCATGTAAACACTGAAATATATTAATAAAGTTGGTATACATGTAAATTTTATCATAAGTATGTTACACAAATATATATATATATATTCTACAAATTTATCTTGTCTATTTTTTGTCTTACAGCTTCCATTCTATATCATGTCTAATAGTAAATATTCAATTTCTCGTTGTAAATAAATGTTTTGAATAATTTTTTTAAATGTAAGTGTTTTTGGTTATTTTCTTCAAGTATTTAGTAAAAACATACTATATCACAGTAAAATTATATGATATAAACCAATTGTACAATATAAGCTATTTTAGTATATAAAAACTGTATGTATTACTGTTACTAATTATCCTCGTACCATTTAGACAATAATACGTTACGAAATACTTTTCTTTTTTTTAATTAATATTTGTTTTATTCATACGCGTTTATTTCATCTTAGTTTTACTTCCAAATGGATAAATTATAATATTCTTATAATTAGTTTACAAATTACTTTCGAGCATGTTAAATATAAGAACATATAGGAATATATAGCGTTACATTATTTAGAATAATTATTACATTATTTTACAGTAAGCGTTGTCACGGCAGAAATGATAAAGAATGCACCGATAATTCACATAAAAGAAGAACATCTTTCAGACGAGTCGATCACACTCGAACTATCAGGTTTGTACATTTTCAAATATTATTGAAGAAGAATAAACTTCATAAAATTAAATATTCGTGTATTTTCAGACAATGACGACAATCAAACCTCTCTCGAGTCTAATCCCACGCCTGATATTGAATTTATTGACACTGACGCTCTCGGTAAGCATATAAAACGGATTTTTGGGTACGTTACCGATGTATCGATTGACCATCTGATGAACAATATTTGTTACAGAGCAAGATCAAGAGCCAGTAAAAAAGAAAAAGAGAGGTCCTGGTAAAAAAGGTTTAACCAAAACCAAAGGTAAAGCAAAGTCCGCTAAGCACAATGAGCCTGTTAAAGTCAGAAAATTTCCGAGAGTTGCATCTAAATTTTGTGAGTATATTATAAAAAGCGTCAATGGTATAAAGGCTACACTTAATAAATAAAAAATCAACTATTATAGTTGTTAATTATTATATTCGCAGACCTGCACAACCTGTTACTGCTGGCGTGCGCACGCTGTGACCGTACCTACAAAAAAAACTTTGGTGAGAAGATGACTAACTGCTCCCAGTGCTCGGATCTGCTACAATTCCAGTGCATCCAATGCTCAAAACGATACAAGAACTACAATGATATAACGATGCACCTGAAGTACGACTGCGGCAAGCCGAAAAGCTTCCAGTGCACTCTATGCGAATACAAAAGCACTCGGAAGCAGCGACTCATCGATCACCACAAATGCGTCCACACTTTTTACGACCCAAAAGATCTTATACCCTGTCCAAAGTGCGGCAAAACCTTCAAGTTGGCAAAGTACCTGCGCTGGCACCAGAACAACGAATGTAGCGTCGATCTGCCATTGATGCCTTGTCCTCACTGCGATTTCAAAACCAAGTACGCCAATTCGCTGCGCAAACACGTCCTCAACATTCACAAGCGCGACGATAGCGTTTCCTTCGCCTGCGAGAAATGCGGCAAGCACTACAAAACCCTTGGCGCACTACGCAATCACGTGAAGAATTTATGTGGCAAGCAACCAAGTCTTCAATGTGCTCACTGTGAGTACAGGGCGTATCAGAAGTATCCGCTACTGGCCAATCACATACAGCGTAATCATCCGGACATATTTCCGAAGGACGCTTTTGCTTGCAAGCACTGCCACACGAATTACCATCACGTGTATGGCCTCAACAGGCACATGAGAGAGGCTTCGATCTGCGCGCAGAAGGAGAAAGAGAAGAAGGAGCGCAGGTCAGCAAGGAGACTTAGAAAAGATATGCCCGGCGTGTCGTTTCAGTAATACGACGAAATTCTAGCAAGATTACTTAGGACTTTCATTGTTCCTGTTTGTAAACATCTTTTTGTTCTGAGTTTCACTTGATTACAATTAATATTATGTTTCGATATTATTATTTAGGTAGAATAAGATTCTTCGTTACTCTTTCCATTATTAAGTATGACTATAATCGTATTAAACGGCGTTGTATGTATATTGTCACTGCAAGTGTCATTAGTATTATACTGTTAATTATGTTAGTTAAAAATATTTTCCATTTCTAGATAAATAACTCATAGCCGCGAGTATAAAGTTTAAGAGTATTGATATTTAAACTTCTTTTCACGTATAATTAATTTAATTTTCATCTAATTTCGCCATTAAATTTATTGATAGTTATTTTGTAAACATTTTGAAATAAATGTCTTATTTATAATAAAGCAAAACCTATTATTTATTTATTATATTATCCTTTGATCCTTAGAAAATTAATATATATAATTAAAGTATTTATAAAAATTTTCAAACATATTATAATCATTAATATGTTTTAAGTAAAAACGAAAAGATTCTGTGTTGTGAATAAAATTATAAAATAATTGGTAAATAAATTTATAGAAACTAAGGAATAAATAAATACAACTGCTGCAAGAAAAATTGTAATAAAAATCGCAATTCAATTACTTTAGCTACATTAATTATTTATGTTCCAGGTGGCCAAATATATAGAAAGCTGGATGTTGATGAAAATCCAAAATAATGCAATAAATTCGAGGAATTCGTTTAATTTGAATTTTATACACTTATAATTAAAGGGATTATAAAAATGCTAAATCGTGATTTTTTTAATAACAACATTTGTATATATTTATGTATATAAAATAATAAGTTTATTGCATCGAGTTTAATAAATATTATTATTCTATCTCATTTACATTTTATTCTTTCAAGTACAACGAATAAAATATTGTACAGCGACATTATTTAAATTTCTTTAAAAAGTTTTTTTTTCTAGCTTGACAATCTTGTACTTTTATTTGTCTAGATACAATACTGGTTTGCTACACCTAGTTGGATAAATTATTTGGTAGTTATCTCATTATTGTGTTTGAAGCATGCGAATTTTGTGATAAAAATTAAAATTTTTACTAACAATTACCATTTTGAATTTCAGATTCCTTAAAGCCATCTGTAGGAAACTATTCATTTTCAGTCTCAAACCAGCAACTTATAGGTACGTATTTTTCACTCGAAAAATATATAGAGCCATCATAAAAAAATTATATAGTTCTTCATTAATATAAATCTTTTCTTTCTACAGATAATAACAATCGAAAATCTGTGATCATACGTAAGGAGAAGATATCGCCCGAAAGATACAGTTGTAAGTGCATCTTCTTCATAAATTCATTGCACATTCTTTCTCTTTATTACGTTTCATTTATCACACGGGGGATCTTATTACGACTACAAATTAATAAACTAAAACTTTTAAAAACTAATATTTAATACGAATTTACATTACATTTAGAAATAAATACCAGTCGTTTATGTATATATATATATA
>JAWWEQ010024775.1:0-26661 GCA_035583055.1 Torymus tubicola | reverse complement strand
AATGCTAAAATCACCAACTTTGACCCTCTGCCACCAAAAAACTAGAAGTGAAAAAAATCTGAAAAAATTCAGAGTAATATATGGGATGGTTGCGAAGCGATTTAGGTGATTTTAAAAGAAAAAAATTTTTTACCTCTCGATTCACCTGAGAACTGCCCATATATATATAGCCAAGTCTGTCAAATCGAGAAGTAAACAAATAGATTGTCTTGAAACTCTCAGAAAATATTCTGCTATTCATTCTGAATATGGCAGAATTTTTTTTTGCATTTTTGACCGATTTTCATTAATGTATAACTCCTCAGGGAAGCATTTTTCCCGATAGACACACAAGAATAATTTTTTTTTTTGGAAAATTTTTTCAACTTTTTAATAAAAACACTTTTAACGCGGTACGTTTGTGCTTTCACTTACGTATGTGCAAATGAAACGTATAAATTAAAAAAATGAAAAGTCCGATCCGGACTTTCTCTACCCAAAAATTCATGGAGATACCTTTTGATTGTCCAAAAGTGTCCGCATGAATCCTGTAATGATTAACAATCGTTTTTAGATTTAAAAAAAAACATTCGTGTCATATTTTTTTTTTAAAAAATCGTACACAGGTCTGAAAAAAATACAATTAAATTCTACGAAAAATGAGAAGAAAAAAGTCTATGTAAGATATTTCGAAATTTTGCTCTGGTTTTTGAGTTAAAAATTAATCAAAATTTTGAATTTAATGATGAAATTCGTCTCAAATTTTATCAATATTATATGATTTTTAGCTTAAAAAACGAAGCAAAATTTCGAAATATCTTACATAGACTTTTTTTCTTGTCATTTTTCGTAGAATTGAATTGATGACACGAATGAATTTTTTTAAATCTAAAAACGATCGTTAATCATTACAGGATTCACACGGACACTTTTGGACAATCAAAAGGTATCTCTTCAGGAATTTTTGAGTAGCGAAAGTCCGGATCGGACTTTTCATTTTTTTAATTTATACGTTTCATTTGCACGTACGTAAGTGAAAACACAAACACAAAATTCAGTTTTTGACCTCTTATATCTCCAAAACTATGAGTCAAAAAAATCTAAAAAAATTCAGGGATATCCAGAATGAGTAGCAGAACATTTCCTGAGTTTCAAGACAATCTATTTTTTGACCTCTCGTTTTGACAGACTTGGCCATATATATAATTAAATACATAAAATAAAAATACATCAGAGTTTCTCTTGTTGTACATATTCAGTCTTATCAGATTTTCTATGATATCATAGTCGGATCTTAAAAATGAAATAATACTTAAATGTAAGCCATGAACGAAAAAGATGTTAAGCTATAAAAATAGTTTTAAAAACGAAACGAATATTATAGCAAAGTGTTTTAGATAGAACTTATACTGTGAATTAATATACTGTATATTCCTGTCATACAAACAACATGAACCTTTATTATTTGCAATATTATAGGAAATGGTAATAGTTTCTAAACAATGTTTTACTTCAAATTTTTGATAATCATAATCTTGTTTTAACGTTTATTTTTGTCAAAAGTTATAGTCAAAATATAAGGAAAAACTATAGAGGTTAGAACCAAGCAGCATGTAACTCATTTTTATATAAAATTATTTAAATATTAACAAAACAATTATGTAAAATAATATTTCACTTTATTATAATAAATTATCATTTGTTTATATAATGTGAACGCTTGAATAAAAGCAACAATAATACATTTTATTTAGTTAATCCGTATATTCGTGTAAGAAACTTGAATTATTTATTTTAACAATAAAATAGTTCATGTGATGATTCTTTAGTAATTCTCCCTCTCAATAATATACTTGAAAAATTGTTTAAATTCTTTATTTAAAACTTTCTTATTATTCATAATATACGTAAAGTATACATTGTTTTTAAAAATATTTAATAATATTTGGATGTTTCAAACAATCTAAATCAAGTTTTAACTCGATATTCTAGAAGAACGAATGATGCTGAAAGGCTGTTGTATGACGGAGACACATCGGGTGTTTTATTGTCTTGTTTATTTCTTTAGTCAATGCATAAAAGGGCTTTTAAGAACTCATCATAAAAATATGCTATTATAACGATTTTTGGTAACCCTATTCTTTGTATATCCGTTATATTACTTCAAATACACCTTTCATTTTCAAGTGTTTATTTTTTTTAAAACATGCATACGAAAACTTATCACTAACACTATCTTTATTTTAGATAACGACTCAACTTATAAATAGATTTTTGTGCCAGTTAACTTTAAAAAATCAGAATATTTATGGTATAAATAAAACAATATCGCAAAAATGATTAAGACGTAAAACTTATTGTTAGATATCTAATATTATAAAACCATAAGTAAAGTAAATAATTTAAATCATGAAGAAATACGATTAAAGTTGCAGTTTCTAAACAAATGTAACAATGTAAGGAGAGATTTATGAACTAAATTACTTTAAACCGAAAAGAATATTAATTACCAAGCATCTAATTATTTGCATTACCATGCAAATTTTTGTTCATTAACCATTGACAAAAATATTGATATACTTACGAGTTTTAAATTACATAATGTAATGCAAAATTATTAAAGTGTCATTTATTAATTATAAAAGCAATTTATAAAATAGGATTTACATAATAAATAATAAATGAAAATTAAGTGGAGCTCGAATCATTAGACAAAATAAATTTTCTTTAAATTTTTTTTGTTTTTGCAATGTCATTAAAGTGTTTCAATTACATCTAAATTACACTGATATATCGATAGCTGTTTAAACTGCTTCCCTGACCTTCGTTCATTTAAATTATGTAACGGTAAGCCGGCTCGAGCGCACCATTTGAATTTAATTACAGAGTTAAATCTACATTAGAGCGACGTGAAAATCAAGATTTTTTTAAAAGAAATTTAAAAGCCATGCAATGACACAATTAATGCATTTTTATGTACTTGCACACGCGATCTATTTACATGTTAAATATAAATTGTTTAACATAGTATTTCTAGGACGATATTTTTTAAAATACTTGGTTTTAAAATTTAAATAATAAAACACGTAATATTTGCAAAATAAGCTTCCCAAAACGATATTTTTACGAGCTATTGTTTCAGGAATAATTTAAAAAAATGATCATTATGCAAACTACTGTTTTACGTCGTCAAATTTATCTAATCACCGAGTTAATTCGAAAATTTTAAAATAAATGAAAACAAACAAGAAATATTCGCATTAAAATCTCTACTTAACACAACACCTATTGAAAAAAAGTGATTTGCTCATATCACATAAAGGGGGTCAGATCCATGACAGAGTTGACCCTCGCGTATCTCACACATGCACGCACTCTCTCTCCAACCAACATTGAAATTACCTTGATCATCTGGATGATTTCCGCGCACTTGATCCTGACGTTCTGGAAGGGACAGTTGATGCTAAGCCTCAATATCACCGGCAGATGTAGACTGACCAAGCTTAAATACTTATTGGCCTGCGCCTGACGTGGCCCATCAAGTGCATTTCCCAGATTGAGCATCCTTCCGACATCGCCAGGTGTCACTTCCACTTCAGGACTTTCGAGTACTTTACCGCTCTTCCAGGGGACATCTTCATCATGCGATAACGGCCTCTTGACCTGTCCGATACTAAGCTTCCTCTCGCCTCCCGAGGCCACGTCCTTCGGTGGGCTGCTGCTAGTGCTACCTCCACCGCTGTTGAGGAATCCTTCGAGCGTATTGAAGACAATACTATCGCCACCAGGTGGCGTTGCAGCTTCCAATTCATGATCCTCACTACGTTGTCTGCTGCGACTGGTGCGCAGGAACTCAAGATTCCCAAATGTATCATCAAACTTAGGGCTCTTACCATAAGCACGAGTGTCAGCGTCCAGCTCATCATCTTCGTCGAATTGCTTCTGTCTGCCGCTCTTTATCCTCGTGTAATGCCTGCCTCTCTGCTGTTTCTCATCCTGGCTGCTGTAGCTTTCGTTTAAGCCTTCATTTGAAGCGAAGAACCGGCGCTCGCTATCGCTACTGGATCCAAAGCGACTTTCAGCCTCCCTCAGCAAGCTTCTGTTGTGACTGGGCACGTTATACTCAAAATCATTTGTCTTCCCATCTACACAGTCGAAGGACCCGGATGGGTACCTCTCAGGCGTCAAATTCGCGTCAAAACTCGTCTTCCTGGTGAAAATTGTGGCTGCACCTTCGCTGACGCTTTGAGGGAAGAATCCTTCACTCGCGTACAGTCCGTCCCGCAGCTGCATGCGATAATTGGCGTTGGCATTCACCACAGGGGTCACCCTCAGCGGCGACGAATTCTTGCGCTGGGCTATCATCCTCACACCCATCGGTGCTGAAGCCGTTGCTGCTTTGTCGTCTAGATCCACGGAGGCGATCTCCCAGTTGTTGTTAGGACTACCGACGCCACCTAACCAGCCCTCGACAGTGGTGCGAGCGGCAGCGAGAGCAGCGTTACGTGCAGCCTCGTCGCGCGCGCAAAGCGGAGCCAGGAACCGGCTCACTAGCTCCACCTCGTCGCCCTTCCTCGAGGAGTTGCCACTGCTGCTGTTGCTACTTGGCTCCTTGTACATTGTGCGGAGCAAAGCTCTCGTCTCTCTATCTTGGATTCACTGGCTCTGCTCTCTGGTTGCTTAGCGAGCGAGTGTCGAATGATTCCACTCGATTCTCTTTCTCTCTCTTTTTTTTAGGTCGAACACCGCCGACTACGACGATGATGATTCATTCGCAGGATTTTATGCCGTGTCAGCGGTAGTAGTAGTAGCAGCAGCAGCAGCCCCCCTTCTGCCTTTGTTCCTGTGGCAACAGCTCGCCCGGCGTAATTATTCTGTAGAGAGAGAGAAAAAAAACAAAAGCACCGGTTTTAAAGGCTCGTTCTTGATTTTTCGCTGAATAAATTAAAGTGAATCATAGAAAAAAAAAGTTATCGGCTCGCCGTGTATGTGTGTAATAAGAATAATATTTTTTTTTTATCATTAGAAGGGGAAAATAATTATCTCTCGCATGCAAATTTATATTGCCAATTTTTCGCTTTATACATTGTATCGAGATATGCGAAGCGATTTTTCGAACGACGAAGTATAATATTATACGCGACCCACTATTTTCGAATTCTCCGATTGCACTGTAAGCGCAATGTGTATACATGTATATAACTTGCGTCAACGGTTTTATTTCTTTCTTTCTTCCGGCCGACTAATCATCGTCTTGGCGATCGCTCTTAGAAAGATGGCGATCAGATAACGATCTCGATCCCATTTTCATCTCGTTCGCGCAACGCAGCGCGCACAGCAACGCGTATCTTACTCCCGAGAGAAACTAACATGCAGAGAGGAGAGTAGCGAGGGAGATGGTACACACAGATAGGTTTAATTAAAACCCACACTGCAACCTCTCTGTCTCTCTCTATGTATGCGTGTGTATGTGACTTTATTGAGAAAACAAATTAAACTTATCTGAGCAATAAAACACGCGTGTGTGCTGACGCGACTACAGCACTATATGAGTACAATGACTGCTTTATAATACGTTTTGGAAACAGGTTCCAACTGCTCTCTCGCTCTCTACACACATATTTTGCCGAAAGGCCTTCGGTGAGATCATTTTACGTCTAAAACGTATATTAACCTGCACCGGCTATATACGACGACGACGACGACGACGACGACGACGTTTGCCATCAGCTGAGAGCTCAGCTGTAAAGCTCACGTTCACGCGCGCGCACGCGACCAGCCGCACGTATCGATTCGCCAGCGCAACGCGCGCAAAGGTGTGTGTAGGAGGAGGTGATGTAGTATTATATAGCCTTATACGCGTGTGTATATATATATATATACGTGCAGGAGTCCCAGAAAAAGACTCTCAATGTGCATTTACGTGCAGTGTCATTTTTGCGGTAGCTCGCGTGATTTTTATCGGATCAGGTGTACACGTACGTGTTTTTCGATTGAGTTAATCGAAGAGACAAAAAAAAATGACAACAAAAGCGTATCGTGGTGTGTGCATCTAAGTTAGTATACTTGCGGATAATATGTATGTGTATCTTACTCTCTTACTCTCGGTACGTGACGAGAAGCGACGGGTGCGCGAGAGAGCTAAACTTTCACGCGCCGCGGCGAACTCGGACTAACAATCCTCACGATCACTAGCTACTGCTATACTACTACTATTACTAGATATATACTATACTGTCGCTCAGCTGCTGCTGCTGCTGCCGCTGTCGGACTCGCGATAGATTTTACTTTGTTCATCTTTTACCGAGCAACGAAAGAGGAGAAAAAAAACGCGAACCAAACCGTAAAGGAAAACCGCGAACTCGGCTCTTCTTTGGCTTCCGGCCGAACTCTAGGCATAGGCTCGCGTGCAAAAAAATAACTATTAAGATCATTTTTCTCTCTCCCTCTCTTGAGCTAAACCAAGGAGGCGCGAGTCGCTACCGCCACCTCCACCACCGCACATCAGCTGAGAGGGTCCAGCTGAAAGCGACGACTACTACATGTACATTGCGCACATATATATATATACATACACACGTACATGTACGTGTGTACATAGAGGAGAGCGCGCGCGCGCGCACGAGAGAGAGCGTGCTAGATTCTCTTGGCCTAGGTACTGTGCACGGCACCTCCTCCTCGGCGTCGATAACGGTAAGCCCGTTTTCGTGCGGAGAGCGAAAGAGAGAATAACGTAATATAGCGTAGTGGAAACAAAGAGAGAAGAGAGGGACACAGAACGCGCGCGGTTCGCGACATACAACGAGCCGTTGTTTCTCTCTCTCTCTCTCTCTAGGCCTGTATATGTATATGCACGTATAAGTATATACTGGTAGTAATAAAAAACTCGAGGGAGAGACAAAGGAGAGAGAGAGAGAGACTGCGATAGGTATACCGTCCCTTCAACTAAGCGCCTTCGTATATACACATAACGACAGCTCAACGAGAGAGTCAAAAGGCAAACCGAAGAAAGAAACAAGCAACAAGCGAAATTAAAATCATATCGCGACAAAAAAAAACAGAATTGTTGAACGAACGGAGGGTTGCTAAGTCCTGTCTGTCGATGGAATCTTCCAGCAACATTAGCCGCAGCAACAGCAGCAGCAGCAGCAGCAGTAGTAGTACTGGTATACCGGCGAGCCGTTCCCTCTTACGTGCACACCCATCGCGCGACCCCGGCCACTCTTTCGCTCACCTGATGCGCCGCTGTTCAGCTCTCTGTTTCTCTCGATCCCCTGGTTGTCAGTTGATCCAACCTTGTCGTTACGACACGTCAACTCTTGGTGATCCTTTGATATGATACCTTGCCATCGGCCGATTCTTCGGTTAACCGAAAAAACGCACATATACACCACACAACCCGCGCGCGAGAGAGAGAGACAGTCAAAGAGTCAGCCAGCCAGCGGCGATTCTTCGTTGGATATATATATATATATATGCACGAATATACACGTACATATATTATACATACACGGAGAAGAAGAGGACGACGACGACGACGACGACGACGGCTCTCTCGCGAACGCGCGCCTCCGTCCGTGACAGTTCGAGGAGCTGTCAAGCTAGGAGCCAGCCAGCCAGCCGCTATGAGGAGAGCTGCAGCCGCGACCGCCCGTTGTTGTTAGCGGGGAATTGACGACTAACGACATCTACGATTCTAATTGAGAAGGTTACTAAAAGCAGCTGATCAGTGGGATTTGGTAAGTGGCGCCGGTTGGTATAGTAGAAAAAAATAGATGAAATGGTATATGCGTGTGAGACTTTGCCCTTGCCCTTGGGAGACGTGCAGCTGACGCTATAGGGGGTTGGGATGAGGTGAAAGGGTTGGGGGTGAAGAAGAAGGTCGAGGGTACGGTAGAACAACGACGTTATCGGCCGGTAAAGGAATGATATCAGCATGTACGTATACAATATATATATATATATATATATATATTTTCATCGGGACTGCCGCACATGTGTTACATTATTGGATTGTGTATATTTAAAGTGTGAAATGTAACAGCTTAATTTTGTTTCTTTATCGTAATTATAAATACGTTTGTTGACGAAAACGATATAAGTATGCGATGATTATGCGTGGCATGCAGCGATTTTCGATTTGTGAAAATGATAAATATCGATTATACTTAATTAGCTTGTTTTTTCGCGTGAAAAGGAATTACGGTGTCTTAGATGGATTAATAATCAAGTATATACATGCGCGCGGCGATAATGATAATTAATGGTTATAAAAAATGGAATTGCGATTAGAAAATGTAATTAAGAAAAGCATAACATATATTTATATTGAATGTGTTTAAGAGACTGAACAGGATTCGCTGCTTCGCGCATGTTTGACGCGTAAGAAGTGTCAATATAGGTGCAGGTATATATGTATATAAAATATGTGAACTGTATGACCAATCGTGCTTTTACGATGATCTCTAAGAGACGCGCGAGAGATGAATCGCCGTGAAATTAATGTACTTCTTTATATTACGAAAATTAAAAGCAATGATAAAAGAATTACATATGATTAAAGTTGATCTAGTTTCAAGGATCGATGCAGAATATTACTCATATCAATAAGTATATATACATATGTAATATACAACCGGTATATAGGCTTAAAAATGTTCCTTCTTACACACTGACATTGACAAAAACCAAATTTCGAACAGGTTTAAATGCCAAGCCAGCGAACTCTTCGTCTTTTTACAGTCGTGCGCGAGCGCAAAAGCAAAAACCATTGAAACCCACACAGCCGTGGACCGTGATCTCAAGGTCTCCCACTCAACTGCTCGTTCCTCGTGACGTAACTTCACACGCATATAAGTGTTTCTTTCGTATATATACATATACACCTATATATACATACGTATAAATACACGTTCCTTCCTCCCCAAAAAAAAAGATAAAACGTCGGAAGATTAAAGAATTATTGAACCACGCGTGGTATAACATGTGAATGTGAGTAAGAACGAGCGAGATACAAAAATCCACATGCAATGTATGTGGACGACGCGTCGTTATCGCATTAGCGAGCGAGCGCCGGCGAGAAAACAGTTCACCGCGAAGAGAACCTGCTCACTCGCCCTCTCTCTCTCTGTCGTATAGCGCGGAGAGTCGCCGCCGCCGCCGCCGCCACGCAGAGTCAAAAGTCAAGAGTCTCTATCGCAGACAGTCAACGTACACGCGCGTAAGCGCGACGTCCACTATAAGTATATACACTCGGTTCTCTTTCACGCGCGTTCAAAGACCGACGACACGCGCGTGGTCAACTCTAATTCGATTTCCTCTGTAATATATAGATTTTTAATCAACCGTGTGTGTATATATATATCGTAGTGCGTTATCTCGCAGGTGCTGTCCGGATCGTTGTTTTATCGTTGAGTAGTATAGGCGCTTGCGCGCGTACACGCCGGTTATTGCCAGTGTTCTGTATCTCTTCGTACACGGCGGATATATTATTATTACGCGTGGATGTATATATACGTATAGACATATAGAACTTCAGTCGATTTGACGTTGTCGGGCGTATACGTACGCACGCGGTTGTATATAGTGTATAAGTATATGTATATAATCGCGCAGTGGCGTCCGAGTCTATAGTGAATGGGAGCGCGCGGTAATGATGCCAATCTTCGTACTACGCGCGGGCGGCGGCGGCGGTAGTAGCAGCAGTAGCTGCTGCTTCAGTGCGTAGCTTCGTGTTGTTGTCTTCTGCGATGTGACTACTGGTTCTTTTTTCTTTGGATGGTACCATAAAGTTAAGAGTGAATTTAGTGCTATATACTACTGATATGAATTCGAGGACGGTGGTTTAGTGAAGAGAGATTTTATCACGTGGACGAAGAGGTAAGACTGATTGGTATGCGCGGCTTTGATGAGAGTGAAGTTCGTTTTTTTTTTTGCTGTTTAAGATTACGAGGACGGCTGTGGCTTGATGAGGTACGGGATAATGTTGGAAAACAATTGTTTGACTTGTGTCGACGGTTATAATGTTTAATACGGAGTTGCTGATTTGTATTGATAGTAGAAGAGATTATAACCTGCGGATGGGTAAGAAAGGCGACGTACTTAATTGTTAAAACAGGGAGATATGTACGTCTAAGATTAGAACCCTTGATACGAAATACAACTCAAAGGAATAGATAAGTACACTGATAGGTCAAAGAAATAGTATGCGTTTTTGTATCTATATCTTGTGAGGAACAATCGTGTGTATGTATGTGTATAGAGCGAGAGAAAGAGAAAGAGAGGACACATGCACACATTTACTAATCGTTACTAAACTCATGTTTCTTATGGGTCAGCATTCCAATCTCTTACATCTCTTACATAATATAATTTAAATATTCGAGAGTATCGAAAAAAGCAAAACAAAATTCGAAAGGTGGCGCGAGTTAAAAACAAAAGAAAATTCGAGAGTATCGAAAAAAGCAATACCAAATACGAAAGGTGGCACGAGTTAATAAAAAAAGAAAACTGATTTAGCTCAGTTCATCGGCAGTCGGCGAAGGTATTGGTTGTCGTCAAACAACAGGATTGTATTTTTCATTTGAAAATTCTTCAATTTTTTTCTTAAATAATACGATTGTACTGCGGTAGGAAGGGTTCGAAGGGTTGAGGTAATTAAAGTTTTTTTATATTTATAATTGAATAACTCTGGTAAAGTTTTAACCATAATTCAGCTATTTTGTAGATATAGTTAACCAATTACTTCTTACGTGAATATTTTTGTGTCGTCGATGGTCGTTTAGCTTAGAAAAGTTACAAAACTGCATGAAAACGTGAAAAAGGTATTTTTTTTTTTATACGTAAAAAGAGTTGCTCTTTCAGATTGCAATGAAAAATTTTCCAGAAATTTAATGAAAATTCAATATATATCGGCATTAAAGATATTTTATGAGGAATAATGTAAAAAAATTGTCAATATTGAGGCGCCATATTTAATTTTCTATTGAACAATTATTAATTTTTCACCGAAATCAGGGAAAAAAATAAATGTACTTTTATTTTGTTTTTTTAAAAATGTCCATGTCGGAAGTGATTGGTTAACGTTGGGGGCTAAACATAAAAGTTACTTTTATTTCATAAATATGAACCAATCAGAAATAAATTTTGGTATTTACAGTTGAGAAAATAGGTATTTTGAGTAACATATGGTTAATTTTTTACTAGAGCAATCCCCTGTGCATTAAGTAACATTTTCATTGTTTGCGCGCAGTATGATCAGACCTTGTTAACAACTGAAAGACTTAGAACAACTCGCAAAAGTACTATGGACAATTTTGATATATTTGATGGTCCTCCTGCGAAGATTGCTAGACTAGACATAGATCCAAACGCCTGCGGCGACGCCGCTGCGCCGTCGACGTCGATTCAGATTTGTGAGTCCATACGAGAGATTAAAACCAATATCTTATACATTATCGCTAAGAGCCTACGGGATATACGGAGGGAACTTGGAATACCGGCAAACTTTGAATCAAACATAAATGTTATGGACGATGTTCATTTAATACTGTTCAAGGCGCATAAATTCTTACGAGAAGTAGCAACTGTGGAGGGTTCGAATTCTACAGGCAAAGGTATTGAATATGAAGTCTGTGGGACGTCTGTATTCTTGCCTGTTAGTCGTTATAATGCCAGAGGAGACACTATACACGAGATAGTTAAAAAAAACTTTTCCTCGTTCGGCTATAATTATATAAGAGGAGAAAAGTGGTTTTACACAGCTGACTTTATTGTATCTTCTCTTGCTGGACATGCTTTAAGGAGAAATGAAATACGTGAAGGTCAAATCCACATCAACATAAATATGCTAAAAGACGAGGATATGGTATCAGCAATTCGTATCATCGACGAATTTGATTTGGATGATATGTACTCTAAGTTATTAGAGGGATGCACATATCCACCTAAAATGAGAAAATCTATGCTCAGGTTGGTAGGGCCTGTAACAGCTTTAATATTGCTAAATAAAGTGAAACCAATACACCAAGAAAAATGGGCAGGTGCAGTAAGAAGGGCTTTCAAAGATTATCCAGAAATCGAAAGAGTCATTGATGATATGAAACAGAACAAAGAAGAAACCTTAAAACAACTAATAAATAGTATAGCACACATAGCGTTAATTATTGGCACCAGAGCCAAAAACATAATCTTTCCACCACCTGCAGGTATTTGCAAGATTATACTGTCAGATACTCCAGTCCCCAAGAAAGGTAGGGAGTTGGTAAAAGGGCCCATACTTCGGAACATGGACTTCTCCGATGTTGGTTTCTTCAGATTCTATAAGAAGTTTCAAGAACAAAAATGGAAATTTAGCGCTAACATATCCGATGAAGTTGCCAAACAACTGGTTTATCATTCAATGTTCGGTACGTACACGGAAGATTATGGCGTTCTGGCTGCTACTACCAACTGCGCCAGCTGGAAAGGGAGAGGAGGGCTACTCAACGCTTTTGAATATTTTCGTATAACGGAAAAAGTAATAGAGTTCGAACCCGTACAACAAATTTATTTCAAAAAGCAAACTCAAGCAAGACAATCGGAATTTTTTACTTTCGATCAAGAGGATAATATAATAAATTGTCATTCAGATTTGATACGAGTTTATAATAAGTATCGCGTCAATCTCTCGGAAAAAGTTGCTAAGGACGGCGATAAAGTTAATGTCGGTAAGGTCCAATGGAAAAGAGTAGCTGACATTCCATTAGATACCAATGATTATGAAGACTATGTTGTTGAGGACATTGTTTTTGAGGATACAGGAAGATTCCTTATGAGAGACAGTATGTTTTGAGCTCAGGTTATGGCCCTTCCACACGTGATATTTTTCAACATTTATTTTAATTTTGTTCATAATCTCCACTATATTTTGTACCTTGGGTTCTAATTTTGTATAAGTATAAGAATAAATAAATTATCGATATATCAAATTTTCTATTATATAATCAAAAAACCTGTTCAAAAAATCAATAATACATAGCAAGCCATGGGCCGTCCTCAAAATTTTGGTAATGTTCATTTAAATATCGTTATTTACATTTACATTGCAATATAGAGTGCTGACTTAAAATTCTTCTTTTATGATAAATTCTTTACAATTGTAAATAAATAAATATATATGCAAAACTTGTTATTAATGTCAATTATTACATTTATATAGGTATACTGTTCGACTGTCGTAAAAATGTTGTCGAATTTCGTTCAATACTATAAAGATCCACACCTAGTCGCCCGTGTTCAGGAATTCTTCGGTGTCGAAATCCACTATCGCGATAACGATAGTAAATTGCGTGGCGGCGATTATGACAACAACGATGACGACTACGAGCGGACGAGAAAACGCGCGAGGAACGGACTGTGCACGCCTTCAAACGGCTGTTTAATCAATGCGCGCGAGGAGAAAACGAAAAATCACGATGAATCACTGCGCACGGCGACAGTCGATAACGACGATACTTCCAAGAACGATAACAAGCCATATACCGTGAAAAATTACTTCTGGTATTACTTATTTCGGTTTGGCACGGAGCTCGGCGACGAGGTATTCTACACGATTTTCATACCCTTTTGGTTATGGAACATCGACGGAGCTGTTGGACGGCGAATAGTTCTAGTATGGTCGATCATTATGACAATAGGCCAGGGCCTAAAGGATATTATTTGTTGGCCCAGACCTTCGTGTCCGCCAGCTGTGAGGCTACAAGAAAAATGGTCGCTGGAATATGGCATGCCCTCGACTCACGCCATGATTGGTGTCTCGATACCATTTAGCGTTGTTCTCTTTACGATGAATCGATACGTCTATCATTTCCATGCGGGTTGTGTTGCTGCAGTTTTATGGTGACCAACGAAATTCTTTATATTTTTCTTTTATCATATTTTGTTATAAACACTGATGCAAATTTTTTTTGTACAGGTGTACGCTGATCTGTGTGAGCAGAGTGTATTTGGGTATGCATACAGTGCTCGACGTCATCGCCGGATTGCTGTTGGCGATTCTAATGATGATTCCTTTGGTGCCGCTCGTCGATGCGATGGATTATCACTTTCTTACTAATGACTGGGCTCTCACGGGATTAGTGATTCTATCAATAGCGACTGTTATTTATTATCCCTGTAGCGATAAGTGGACGCCGACGAGGTATAGCCGAAATTATTGTTTTCTATGTATAATTTTCGGAACGAATTGAAAGTTTTTATATTAGAAAAAAGTACATTATGTAAAGAGAGAATCTTCACAGGTTCATTTTAAAATTGATAACTCAAGAAATGATTTCTTTTTTCTGCTTTTAATTCAACCTTTGTAAAAGTTGAGTCTAGAAAATTCGACATATTTTAATTAAAAAAAATAAAGATTTATTTGAAGAAATTTTATATTCCGCAAACAAAGATAAAAATAACATTGTTTTTGTCTAGAGTCAAGGAGAGTCGTTTTGTTTATAAAATATAGTTTTCCTGTAATAGGCATAGAACGTAAATTTTACACTTGTTTTTACAGTAGTAAAATATGCACTTTCGCTTAGTAAATGAAAAAATAATGTTTGTTACTCAAATACACAATTTTTCGCCGCGATTACAATATCTTTAATCTGATAAAATTATCTATAAGGAATATATTACCAAAAGTAACATAATCTACTACCTTAACAACCCTATTAATTATTTTCTTTTTCTTTCAGGGGTGACACAACCCTCGTCGTCTCCGTGACCACTGGAGTGCACGTGGGCGCCTGGTTGACTTACAAGACCGGTGTTCTCCTAAAACCAAGCATTCCACCACCTTATGAGATTATTTGGCCGTCGTATCCAATGCTCGGCCGCACGGTTCTACGCACAATTCTCGGTCTCTGCTGCATAATTGCGACGAAAGCCATTTGCAAGAGCCTCAGTTACGCTACGATGTGTGCCATACTCGGTGTGAATTCCAAAGAGCTGATGCAAAGTGAGAATTCACTGGCGAATAAGAAGAAGATACTAGTCGACTTGGTCTACAAGTACATCACTTATTTCACGATAGGCTTCAATATTGTTTATTTGCTTCCTAGCGTTTATACGATGATTGGTATCGAGCGCCCTACTTTTTACACGGAATTTTAGATGATGTCTCGAGATGTTGGTGTATATAATTTAGATTTTAAAAGACATTTGAATTGAACAAATTTTTATTTAATTTTTTGGCAATTTTTAATGGAATTTGTGAATGTTAAGTTGTTGAGGATCAAATTATTATAAGTTATGTTTGTTAGTTATAGCTAGTATATATTTGTATATGCGTTTATGTACTGCATATACATGCGTGTGTGCTTAAATTTTATATTTTTATATAAATATATTGATAATATATAATACGTTGATCACACTTGAATGCAAACATTTTTTTAAAGTAGTTAGCAGTACTTAAATTGTAACGGTAAAAATTGTTTCGAATATTAACGCTTACGAATTTGTTACATGGAATATTTTCGTGGAATGGATAAGTATATTAGATATAATTATGGCAATATAAATGTACATTTTAGTAGATTATAAAACTTATTTTTACAACAATCAATTTACAAATTTTAATTTTTTAACGAAACTATTACACCAAGAATTATGTAGTAAATACAAAATTGTCTTGAATCGTTAGGCATCAGTTTTTATATTCTCATTAATATCCTGGTTCGGAATAAGTAATGAGTATGGGTTTCAATGATGCAATTGTAAATGAAAATTTATAAGTAGTATATTTAAGTCATAAACGACTGTTTTACATTTTTACGTATTTTTTATGTACATTCACTCATTATGTTAATTATGATACAATGTTCAATTTAAGAAATTTCTTTAAAACAAGAAATAAATAGAACTTCGTATTTATATATGAAGCACTACCGTTCCTATTTAGGAGAATCTAAATTTCTTCCATACTGTAGAAAATGTTGCATCTCAAATATTAGTATATTTCGAGGAAAACTGTAATAACTTTATGAAAAATTTTCTGTTTTCTACAATGGCTAAAAATTAACTAATATAATTGTATTTAAGCGCTTTAAATCGCTCTTTTAGGTTTAACTTACTAGAAATTTTTTTGTGGAAAAATGTTTATTACGAAAAAATTTTGTTTCGTGAAATCTAATATATGCAATATTTCTATGTAAAATTAAATCTTATTATAAGATAAGCGAAAATCGACTATTTAAGATGTATTTACACATTTAAGAATCGTTATTATATAAGTCTAGATTGCCTGAAATTAATTATACATGAAAATGTTAAATGAAAGAATTTTAGATTCATTGTTATCTACAAAATCGACTATTTTAGATACATTTCGGCATTGAAAATCGATTTTATGATACAACTTTTATATTATTCTTATGTAAAATGAAACCCAGAAAATAGTTTCAAACCATTTTCATGGTTTTATCTATTTTTTATCATTGCATTGAAAAATGTTGCTCATAACAAAACATATATATTGCAAAAAATATGTGTTTTAATTAGTTTTAGTAGTTACACGCATTATATTTTTATTAAACATTAATTGTATGCGTATTAAGGTGATGTGATACCTATATGCTATTACTCAAAATTGGGTTCCCGTTTATCTCATTCAATTTTAAATTTAAAGAATAAAACTCTTTGGAACGTTGTAGTTCTTCACTAAACTTACAACCTACCAAAGAGTTTTTTTCTTAAAATTCAAAATTGAATGAGAAAAACGGGAACCCAGAATTGAGTAGTAGTGTGGATGTCACATCACCTTAAGGTGAAAAATCGTGTCGCTTACTTGGCCTCTAGACCAGACATTTATATAATAAATTATTAGTATTCGAGATATAAAAATTTTCGTTTTGCTAAAATATAAGTTTCTTTAAAAGACGAGGTTCTTTAAAAAACGAAATCAAATACCATACCTATCATTAGGCGTTTTACCTAAATCGCTTCGAAAAATATTCAAAACATTTTTGTCTATATTTTGAATGTAGATTAGCGTTCCTATATTATAGTCAAGGGCAAGATAAATAGCGAATATAAATATCTATTTTATACGGATAGGTTATGACATGCAATATTCTAATATCTATTTATTCAGTTTATTCTTTTTTGTAAATAAGTCGTCTAAGTAAGTATCTATTCTGACTCAAAATACACAAAATTTTATGTTTGTACGACCTACACATAAGGAACCTTCGAGCCCAGGTGTCGAGATCGTCGATAAGAATCGCTGCAGGAAACAAATTGCTCTCCGCTGTTTTCCTCAAGCTGTCCTCGCCTGCCCGAAGTTTCTCAAACCAAACCACAAATGAAAACAAACGATTCGAAGGACGTTTTATTGCGAGAAAACTTTCTCATTTTATTGCTACTATTAAACTGCAGAATCTTCATTACGGGAAACATTGAGGGTTCAGGTTTATATAGATTTAAGGAGCTCATCTACTAAACTTGCAATATCTACGGGTACAAACAATGCAAGGGAAAGTTGATGTGCTATTGTAAGAAAGGGGACGTTGAGATTGTTCGAGAGAGGCGAAGCGAACTTCAGCATCGAAGCTTCGAGAAAAACTCCACGTTTTCTTTTCTTCCAAAAGGGTTGTGTTCATAAAAACTATATACCCGTTAAAAGTCTACTTTGAAAAAGTAAAACATATATATAACTGCTCTCCAGCCGTGGTCGAGAACGTCTGGGGGCTGAATAACAAAAACAATGTAATGTATTAATTATAAATAAAATGTTATAGAGACATAATTTTGAATTAACGTCCATAAAAATAACGATATGATCCGAAAATTAATATCAAAACCAAGAACCAAGAATCGCACAAGTAAACTTTTTATATATATTTAATAAAATCGAATAGATTGTGGTCATCGTATGAAACACGGTATATAATATAATACGTGTTAGCAAGTATTTCAAGTAAGTTCAACTAATTATAAAATTTTGTACAAATACGATATGAATCTGTTAAAATTTAGATAAACAATTTCTGGAACAGAGAACATTCAAAGTTTTTGTTATTATATATTCCAATTTCCAGCGCAGGTATACTTAAATTGAAAAATTTGCCGCTATATCACTCGAGTCGAACTCGATGTGCTGTTCGCTATTACCATTGGCTTACGTTGGAAGCATGCGTTCACATGTCCAATGGCAGCAGCGCAGAGAGCGCCTCCGTCTGCTTGTATATAAGCGCGTAGCATGCGGTGGTGTGTTCTATAGTGTATGCCGCTTGTATAAATAGCATTTTTTCTTTGAAAGGTTATTTAGTTAGCCGGCATTCGGCAACGCGCTTCGCGCACGTGTACGCAACAGGCTGATTTGCAGGCGCTGATATATGTGAAAAACGAGCTGCTCGTATATAGTGTATACAGATCAAACTTGTTGATACTGCGTATCCTAGAGTTCAAATTACGGACATAAGTGTAGACTTTTAGAGAGGACGTGATCTTGTGTTAATATAAGTGCCTGATTGTGGGAACAAAAATAACGTTTGTTATACGTGACTTTCATTGTGTAACGTGTAAGGAAAATTGTGTTTGAAGTAACCTTCAAGTGTTTTTTACGAATTGAGATATTTTAAACCCAGTCAACAATGGCAGCGACAATCAAAGCTGGAGAAGGGTTTACTGTTAAGTAAGTTAATTTTTTTAAAATATTTATATTTATTTTTTCTATCATAGATGCACAAAATAACTTACATGAATTTAACATTTATAAATGCGTAATAATAATAATATAAGTATATTTTAATTAATACATCTTTATCCTTATATTTTTAATATTTTTATAAGTTATTTATTTTTAAGTTTTATATTTTTAATACTTTTTATAAGCATAATTAATTTTTGTACGATTTTAAAATAATAATTTAATTTAAATTTTTTCATAATTAGTTGTAAAACGTACATTCTTTATAATGATATTGTTGTGTTTAGACAAATATTGAACAGTGCTGGCTTCACTTTGGATACAACCGACTTCACTGATTTATTCGACGAAGATGAAGAAATTGAAGTTTCTAAAAAGATCCAACTTAGCAATGAAGAGATGTTAAGGCTCTTAAATTTAGAAGAAGAAAATGAGTCTGATGTTAACATTGAAAATGACACAACACCTTTTGTAGGAATAGCATTTGACACACTCAGACCTAAAATGGAAAGCATTTATGAAAATGGAGAGGTTGATAAGTCTATTAATTTGCATTAATTTCTATTTTAAAACAATTAAAGATAGGACTAATCATAAATGTTTTGTTTTTCAGATTTTAAAACTAGTTAAAAAAGAAGGAGTAGGTGAAGTCGTTCCTAAAGATGCTCAAGTTACTGTTGAATATGTTGGTTACTTTGAGTATCAGGATGAACCTTTCGATTCTACGCTTTTCCAACGTGACAAGCAGCTTGTTATACGTTTAGGCAAAGGACAAGTTATAAGAGGCCTAGAAATTGCAATTGGCTCTATGAGAAAATATGAAAAATCTTTATTTTTAATTAAATCTAATATGGCATATGGAAAATTAGGTTGTCTACCTCGTATTCCTCCTAATTCTGATGTTTTATTCAAAGTAGAACTCAAAAATTTCTTGGACAATGGTTATGCTGATATTTATGATGAATTAAGTAATGAAGAAAAAAAAAAATTCATTGTTGTTGAGAAAGTAGCACGTGATTTAATGCATACAGCCATGGATAGTTTTAAGAGAGAAAAAATTAAACAAGCAGCAAGAGAGTAAGTATTTAAATTTTTTAACAGAAATTTATTAAATTTAACTATTCATTTTTTATGCTAATTTTTTTAACTAGGTATAATAGAGCTGTGAACTATCTCGAGACTGCCAAACTAGAAAATGATGAAGAAGAAAGGAGCATGAACAAACTTTTATCAAGAGCTCTTACCAATTTAACAGTTTGCTATAATAGAATCCAGAAACCAAAACTTGCTTGTACCTGTTTTCAAAGATCACCAATCAAAAATGGAAAAGCATACTTTCAGTAAGTGTCCAATAAAATACCTAATAAAATTTCTTAATATACTTATCAAACAAAACAGATTTTTCTTTACAAAAATACTTATGATTTTCAGATATGGAAAAGCTTTAGCACAATTGGGAGAATACGATGAAGCCATGAAAGCTTTACAAAAGGCACACTGTTTGTCTCCAGGAACTAAAGAAATCTGTAAAGAAATTCAGAAGGTATATGAAATTTATTAAATAATTATATGTCTACAAAAATATTTTTAACACAATGATATTTTAATTTGAAGGTTGAAGAATGTCGACAAAAGTATGTGTGTTATGCAAAACGTTTTGCTCAAAAATCTTTGAGAATGACAAATAACAATCAAATCAATGAATTTGAGCAGGTTGCTGTTGAAATGTGTGATTCATTTATTAAGGATGATAATTTATTGAAACAACAGATACCACATGGATTATCACCAGATGAACTTGAATGCATTCGAAGAGTAGCAGCTTCTCGTGGATTGTCAATCACCAAACTAAACAGACTCAATGTTGAGACATCATTTCTTACCAAGAAGAGTTATTATTCTAGAGAGATGTATTAAAAATAGTTTTATATTGTTTTTCAGATGTGTAGTATGATAATAAGATTGACTGAATATGCATTAGAGTAGATATTCCTTTAGTGTGGCCTAAAGTTTCAATATTTTTTACAGAGTATATTTCGTTTATGTAATATTATTCATGTTAAGTAATATAATTATAAAATCATGAATGTAAATCTTTTCTGATACAAGGAGTCAGAAGTTAAAAGTTTGATATTTTAGTTCCAGATTTTCTATTAAATAATTATTAAATTCAAAATTCTATAAAAATTTAAGAATTTTTTTGTTGAATAAGAAGCAACTTTAAAGGAAAAAAATAATAGGATAGAAAACGATAAAATCAGCAATCGAGTGCCATTTTAATTTGTATTTTTAGCAGTCACATTTTTAATCATAGTATTATTGCATCATTAGATATCAAAGACATTGCCAATGGATAAATTTAATTTTTTTTAAATGTAAGCTATAAAACAAGAAATCTTTTACTAAGTTATGAAATGAGAATGTTTTTAAAAAGTTGATTATAAATGACCAACTAATTAGGCTTGGACTGTACAATTTCCATGTGTTTAACGCCGGGAAAAATTTTAATTAATCAACTCAATATTTCCGTCTGTAGTAAAATGATCACGATTTTGTTGATCATGAATCATAGACTACATTTTGGAAGTTAAAATAGGTTGTCACTGGCATCTTTTCATTTACATTTCAAAATGAAAATGTAAAACTATCTCTTGCTCGTCTAACGCCTTGTGTTGAATAACAGAATTTATAGGACTAATGAAATTACATTCTTACGAATATTTTCGTATTTTTCATTATTATTAATGTTTCACTAATTATTTCTGCCATTCACTGTTTTTTAGTTTATTAAAAACGGTAGTTGATTCCAATAGTCACTCATAGGTGTTGTAGGTATACTATTCTTATCAAAGTACGTGACCTGCGACCCTTAATGTGGATACCTTTTCGATAAAGTTATTTTATAACTTAAGTAAAATCAATTTTTCAATATACATGAAAATCTCTAACATTAATATCTTATTTGCGTAATTATCAAATGCATATAAGTCGTACTTGCTAAAAAACTGTTGTAGTTAAGGCAAATGTTATAAATTTTATTTATAGAAAAGAACTTATAAAGAAATCGAAACAATTTTCATAATAAAATTTAAAAAAATAACTTAAGAATAACCTATTTATTATCCTTTAACTTACTTTTATTTTGTTGATATAAATACTGTAATTAACAATATTTTTCTTATATATAGATATAATATAAGGGAAAGGAGAAATCTAAAGTTATTGTTTTCTCGTCTTTTCTATTAGTTGGTATACGTAAGTTGTTGTTTAAAATAATTTTTACCTTTCCAATTTCTTATCTTTGAATTTATTAAACTTCTTGGTCATCAAGGAGAGGGTACAACCTTTGGAAAACCAATTCGAATAAAATTGCGGATTAATTTCTCGCACCTAAAAATGAAGTCAGTACCGATATCTTTTCAAGATATATAAACTATTAAATTTCATATTCGTATCTTTATGATTAATGTCTTTTGCATTGATCACAGCCTTGCAAATACTTGTACTAGATAAAAAGAAATTGAATAAAAGTAGAGAAAAATTGCTTTTCTATATAAGCTATTGCAAGTTCAAAGGGTGAAAATCTATGAATAATTAAAGATAGATAAAAAAAATTGTCTGTTATTTCTGTGGCTCCGAGACATAACGATATAAGTCCACTTTTCAAGTTCCCGAGAAAAACGGGTTTTAATGTTCAAACTTATATCTAAGATCGGAAGAAAGAAAATAGGGCGTGATATTGTACTAGTCAATTGACACATTCAAAACACATATTTACACAGTGGTAAGAGTAGGTTGTACATAATTTTTCTGTTGCATTAGAAACGAGTAAGAACTGAAAAAAGTATGGACTTATATCGTTATGCCGGGAACTCTGGACTTATCTAATAGTGCTACTCTCGTTCGATTTCGAGTATATTCTTTAATTTTAACCAATAAATTATAAAATTAGCAATTGTTTAATGAATTTTTATTACTTATAAACAAGAATATTCTATTTTCGTAACATTTCTATTAAGTTTACGACCATTTGGCACACTGCATATCTTAAACAAAAATGGCAGATTTAAAAAAAAAATGGACTTATGTCGTTATGCCCCGGAGCCACAGATTTCTAATTTTTTGGTAGCTCATAATTTTTCAAAGAGTTAATATTTTTTATTTCATACTCGACCGATATGGTCTCTTTGTTTCTGAAAATCGAGGCAAAAGTTACATATTTTTCCCGAAAACCGTATTTTTCGATAAAATTTTACTTTTACCTTGCAAAAGCGGGACGAAAATACGTTTACCCCGAAAAAGCGAGTTAGATAAACAATTAAAATGATTTTTATTTTTATGTATTGTGAAATAGTAGGATAAACCAGCTCTAATATGTACGAATATGCTTCAATTGACAACATATATATAGATTTATAGATTCGTATCGTACAAAAAAGTACCTTTGAAAATAATGACGAACACAGGTATATTTCAAACTTTGGATGATTGTATGAATTCAAACAATATCTGATAACGAAGACCATCGCTAATTTAGTTGGATAAGTCGCGTGTATAAAAAGAAAAAAAAATGAAAAAGTCGACGTCAGTATTTCCAACATCCAGACAATATGATTATGTTCATTCTTCAGTTTCTACTGACCTTTTTTGCAGGTAATAATTACGTTACTAAAAATTAGTTTGCTGTCCTATAATGGTTTCCGTTTTTCCTGATTTCCAATAAGTAGATATTTATTATTTATTAGTTACTCTAATTGAAAAATAATAACGATTAAAAAGTACTAAGAAAGCCTCGCCATGCTACAATTTAACAGAATCTCATTTATTTCAACCCATATAACAGCCGAGATCACTGCGGTTGATGTACTGGTCCAAGAGCAATCGGATTATCTCTTAGAGCAGATGATGATTGAGAATTATGCTAACTCGATGACATCGATTTCCGACGATTTGGTTATTCCAGAACAAGATGTTATTTTTCTTTTGTATACCAGAGATAATCCGGATGAACCAGTGATACTCAGAAATGGCGATTTTAAAAGTTTGAACAACGCTAACTTTTCCTATACAGTATCCCCGGTTAAATTACTGATTCACGGTTGGACTGACAGCATAAATGATTCGTGGATGCACGAATTTAGACAGAATTACTTAAACTTAGGTGTTAATTATAATGTCATTCTCGTCGACTGGGCAGCGATATCGTCGAAAGATTACTTAATTGCTGCGAGATTGACGAAAGAAGTAAGTAATATAAAGTTTGTATTTAGAAGTTAGTAATTAGTTCTGCATTCTATAGCGTTAAATCACAATAATATTTTATGCTCGATTTTATGAATTTTCTAACATTAGTACATTTGTGTTTCTTAAAATCGAATTTTTATTAAGTACTTAATTAAAAAAAAAGTTGTAGTGCGATTCCAGGGTAAAAGTATTAGCAAATTGTATAGTAATTGCCAAATACTAAAAATTTATTACTTGCCTAGAAAAACAATAAGATAATAAATCAATTTCAAATTACGTGATCGATCATACAAAAACATCAACTGATTTAACTACCCAATCAATTCCCGCAAATTCACTATTACAGTTCATACGTAACTCTGCATATATATATAGCACTCAATCGTTACCTAAACTTTCATATTATGTCAACATTATTGAAATATTACTAAATGTTGTAATTAAATGGAAATATAATACTACGTTGTGAACATTTAAAAAATAACTTTATAGATAATAGTACTACGCGCCATCTAAGTGGTATATCGTTAATATTTTGCGATATTTTTAGTATCATTAGAATACTCATAAGGGGAGAGTTATAGACACTGAAAAGAGATTTTTACGGGGAATAGAATCACTCGTACCTAAAAATCAAATTTAGAATTTCTAACTGTAATGCCCTTTTTTTCTGAGATATGGGTAATTTAATCTCAATATCGTCGCTCGCGAATAAAAAAGCGATAGCTCATCGGCCAGTTGGAGAAGGTGCTCACTCAGCGGCCGCTTGGAAAAGGCGCTAACTCATCGGCCAGTTGAAGAAGGCGCTAACTCAAAAGCTCCTTTTTTCCTCCGATTTAGGTTGACACTACTAATGCTGTAGCATTAATGTTTTGTTTCAGCGAATGAAAAAATTAAATATAGCCTCATTCACTAATTGTGAATTAAGTAAACAAGCTCGATGGATAATATCTCATTAATATTTAATTTACTTTCTTTTTCAAATTCAAATTTCCGCGCACACAGGATCTCGACTTTGATAATTTTACGCGCGCGTGCGTACACTGTGCGCAGTGCGTTTTTCAACATTAGCGGCATACTTAAACAGAAAAAGCACTGTCTGTTCATCCGGCATGTACCCGGCATCTGTGATTTTTATAATGCGGTTAAAATAATTTCTCTTAATTGTGATATATTTCTGATATGATCTTAATTTTTATTCAAATACATAAAATAATATTTTACATAGTCACTGCTATAACAGTAATCTACGTATAAAATATCATTTTTCATTCGTTAAAATAAAATATAAATGCTATAGCATTAGTAGTGTCAACCTAAATCGAAGGAAAAAAAGGAGCTTTCATTTAGCGCTTTCTTCAATTCAAAGCCGGTGAGCTAGCGACTTTTCCAAGCGGCCGACGAGTTAGCACCTTCTCGAAGCGGCCGGCGAGTTACCACTTTCTTATTTACGAGCGACGTTTCTATTTCGTTTGAAAATTATGCCTTTTCTACTGACTATGTGATTGCAGATATTTAAGATGTGTGCAGCAGACCAATAAGGATTATAAAAAGAGACAAGAAAATCTAAAATATCAAAAATTTGATTCGCTAAGTAACATTTATTTTTCGAGAAATAAAAATTAATCAAAGTTGGTGTAAGAAAATTATAATGGTTAAAATTATTTTGGAAATAGAACATATTTGAGGTGAGATTGCATGTCTCAAGAATATGGAATTAGGGCTTCATTTTTAGATACTAGACATTAATTCTTGAAACCTTGGAAAGTCTAAGACAGAGTGTAATATACAATACATAACCACTTTTTCGTCGTAGGTGGCCGACTACGTCTCTCAATTTCTGCGATTCTTAATATCGCAAGGTCTGACCAGTCCCAGAGACATTCACATTCTAGGCCACAGTCTGGGGGCGCACGTCGCTGGTTTTATCGGGGACGACTTCTCCGGCAGGATCGCCCGGATCACGGCAATGGATCCGGCGAGGATTGACTTCGAGGCGCCGATACTGCGTGATCCGAGAGATCGATTGGATCCAACGGACGCCCAATTTGTCGACGTGATTCATACATGCGCTGGGACTATTGGCTTTATTAGAGCAATTGGTCACGCAGATTTTTATCCCAACGGTGGTAGCTTTCGGCAACCCGGATGTCCTGTGGTGTTTTCACGTAATTTATTTGTTTATCAAAAAATAATTAAGTAGCCTAATTTTAAAAATATATAAAAATTTATAGATTTTGAAGTTTTATCAAGAAAGAATCATCAAATCGTAATCAAATTCTTTCTATATGTTTTAAATCTGCCATTTATTGTGTATTTAGCTTTTCGTACTTACATTGAAGAATCATTTTTGTTATAGATTTCAACGTTTGTTAATATAAAGTTGAGAACAGGAACTGCAGTTAAAGCTGTATGTTAAAGCTTATATAACTTGAGCTCTATATTTTAGATAGTTAAAATGATTTGACATTAGATATACACTTATACATATATACGGATTAAAAATTGGTTTTAGTTTTTGAAGTACGGCTTATTTCTTTTCTCTTCTATATAACCTTGGGAAATAATTTATTGTTGTTAGAAATTCATTATTTCTATCAATTCCCTTATATGTACGATTGATATTTTAGTTTTTGGGATTTTGCGTACTTTGAAAACTCAAACAAACTTTCAATCCACCTATTTAACGAAATTGAAAGAAAATCGTTAACGCAAAATTCCAGTAACTAAAATATCAATCGTACATATAAGGGAATTGATAGAAA
>JAWWEQ010024764.1:0-26677 GCA_035583055.1 Torymus tubicola | reverse complement strand
TTTTAATAATTGTTTACTGAATATGCTGATGTATTAATATTTTGTAATATCTATTTTTTACAATAAAATAAATACTTTCTTTTTTTTTATAATGCAGAATATAAACAGCTATAACCTAAAAATTACAATCCATTCTTTTGGTTAGTTTTTGTGAAAAAAATTGAATAATGAAAAAAACGAGTTTTTTATGTCCAACGATTGCGGGAGTAAAATTGACTTAATCGATTCAAAATTTTTCTTTATAGATAGATTTTGTATAGTTCTAGGTAGAGTTCATTGAAGGAAATAATTGGTCAATAAGTTTCAGAGATATTTGAGGTTAAAATTTTTTTTACCTTTTTTCAAATCATAATTTCTCGAGAACTGTTGTATGATTTTGAATGGGATGTATAGCATTTGAAAGAGAATTAAAATACCTATATTTAAAAAAAATCTAGCTATCACGGTTTTTTGTTATTAACATAAACGTAAAAAAATTGAAAATTTCGCTTAAAAATAAAACAATTGTATCTATAACTTCTATAATTTATTCAAAAGAGAAATTTAAATAATTACAATTAATGAAAAGAATAAACAAAATAAGTTTGACGAAGCAACGGGCCAATGAATTGATAACGGCTTTTTTTTCTCAACTACTTTTTTGTCTCAACTGACAATAAATACATTTTTATATATCATTGATGTCTATATTTTTAGCAACAAAAAAAATGAAAACTTTTTTGTTATCTGACAAGTTAATTTCACGAATTAAAAAGTATATCTGCGCATGGACGTAAAAACTTTGTAGAATAATAAAATTTGTAGCTGGTGCGGTAATGAGGGCGCAAAAGCTATTAGAAGGCGGGCCCCAAACGGTAAGCGCAATTTTCTAGCAATTCATACTCGCTAACACGCAACCAGTATCGATTACTCTGTACCCGGTCTTTTCAGACCTTGGCATCACTGAACTTCTCCAACGAAAGTGTTTGGGAGGCGCCACCTGCTGTAGGAGAGAAAGCAGCAGTCGATTACTCAGAACTCATATTATTTTTAAATTATGAATTTTTAATTTTGAATTGCTGTTGACCCATTTTGAAATAATGTTTCTGTAATATTTTACAGTAATTATCAGTTTGACATTTTAAATATTGAGTAGAATGAAAACGACTTTTTCGCTTCGATATTCTTTATTACAAATCAATCATATTCAGCTATCATATTGTCCATTAGATACAACATATAAATGTTCGTCATATAAATACCACAAGTATATTGCAAAGAATTATTATAATAAAATCGAAATATAAATGAAAATAGGACAGAAGTATTCTACACGATTTGTACACACACGGTCGTATCGAGCAGGTTGCGAATATAATCGAATATTCAACGCCATCACACTGCAGCACGACTTTCGAAATTTCTCTGTCCTCGCACTGGACGTGAAAATGACCGCAGTGTGATATCAGTTAGCTGCAAAACCGCGACTAGTCAAATGTAAGTTGCCTGCTTCCGGCATGCGAGATTTGTCAAGTTTGCTTTGGCGACATGCGTGTGCATTAGGAGAGGTCGTATAAGAGAAAAAAGGGACGTAGAAAGTTCCTGCACTTCGTCGGGGTTCTGCGGTCTGCAGCTCTCCTGCGGCTTGAAAACGAACGCAGGCGGCCGCGGCGCAGCGCGGTAACACAATATCAGCTCGCCATACCGCGGACCATCGCCTGGCTGCCTGCGTACAGGCTGCTTACGATGATGTATACGTCTGTGTACGCTGCGTTGCGTTATGCGTCCACGTATTTGTGCTCAGATTTTGCATACATCCTGTAAGTTTCAAAGGATTTTAGAGGTATTTCGAGCGAGATTCAGGATATCTTTTAGTTAGTCTTTTTTAATACTAAACCAGTGTTTTCTGTCTTGTAACTACATAAAGCCTTTACAATTTCCATATGTATATTTTCTTTTAACTAATATTTTTTCCTTGTTCACTTTATACAGCAACACTCGATATGCAACAAATTATTTCAATCACATTTTTTCAAATGGCACGTGAATAAATCGTTTTTCATTTTACTTTCTAAAAATTCGTATTGGCTTTGTATACAGTTTTTATTTAAAATCTTCAAAAAATATTTTTTACGGTTGTATATATTTACAACAATATTTATTATTGTTAATGAAATTTGAAACTAAAATTTGAATATTAACAGGTCTATTATTTTTAAAAGTTCTTCGAAAATTGAATTATATCGTTATCAAAACTCTTTTTTATGAGCCAATAAAATGTTTATTGAATAACGTGAGTGCATGTGTGGTTTGCTTACTTTACGAAATTCGTTGGCTTAAAGTTCTAAAATATTCGAGTAAAGGTAGACTTCGAAAAGTATGGAATGACTGAATAATACTTCAGAATAACATGAATATAAATTACACGAGTGGGAGGAAATATTTACTTAAAGAAGTGAATGTTTTAGCGAATTGCAAAATGTTTGCACATGTAATAGGAAACGAAAATTACAAGATTGAAAAATATTTACGAGCTAAAAACATCCCGAGTAACAAGGTCAGAGTTTTTCTATTAGCTGCTATCTCTTACTTTACATTAAAAATAATTCGATAGTATATATTTTTGATAATGTTTCACTGTAACTTATTCGATAAACTTTCCATGTTTTTAACGTCAATATTGGCGACTTTGCATAATGTTTACTTTTTCAAAAAGATACAAAAAAACCTTTTCTTTTTAATTTTTGCGTTTTAGACAAATTTTTTGTTATGAAAAATCTATCATAACTAGAAAATACTACGGATTTGAATGAATAAAATAAAATCTGTTCACGTTCGCCGAGAAATAACGCTCCATAACTTTAAGCGCCTGCAGTGTTAAAGTACGCCTGGCAACCTGCAACCCGACGCGCCTGCATACGAGAGAATCATTTCGCGCAGGGAGTCAAACCAAGAGTCGCTCAGGGCACGCAACGCTGCTATCTCTGAAATCGCAGTATGTGGCATTTAAGGCAACGCTGCAGCTGCATCTCATTGATGAGTTTAACCAGGTACTTCATAGAGGAGAAACACTAACTCGCTTGCGTCACTGTATTATAAGATATTCGTTTTAGTTTGTAAGTGCACTGCGCATGACTATAGAACGGTACTATCATATGAAATCTTTTTAAGCTGTACAAAACAAGTGATCGTTAAATTTCAACATTTCAATTTTATAAACAATACGAACGATACATTATGTTATTTTATTAAAGAGATGTAAAGTCGAAAATTTATGAAAACAAAGTCTATTAAATACTCATGTCGACAATTTATACAAAATAAAAACTGCTGCCAATTTACGGATACTAAACTTATTTAAACATAATGTGTTGCTTGCGTGCTTCCCGTCATAATAGTTTATTTCATCTATAATAGATCGATAAATTTGAAAATCTTGATCAGAAAAGTGATTTTCAACTGCTACAAGTCTAAACAGTCTCTGAAAATTTGTTTATGGATAAAAATTCACGGTAAGACGATAAGAAAAAGTAACGAGAAATGAGCAGGTTTACTTGTTTATTGTTACGTAGGAAAAGAAGGCAAGTGAATGAAATGAATAAGTCACGTAAAAAATATGCGACAACCGGGACTCGAATGCAGACCTGCGGATTCTACTCCGGCAGTCTACCTACTGAGCTAATGTCGCGAGGCTTGCTGCTTCTTCTTATCGTTGTACTGACGCGTCAGTCTTATATATTTCACTTTAATATATTTGAGAATGACTTTCTTTTCTTTTTGAAATCGATAATTTATATATAATGAAGCTTCATTAGAGAACAACGAACATGATTTATGATAAAAGAATAAATGCTATTTTTATAGCCATTTCTTTCTTTTGAAAGGAAGATTTTTCTTATTGAAAAAGCATTACTATGTTGCATTTTATTGATGTATGATAATTATTTCATATACTTATTTTAATATCGACTTACTTCGAAGTAAAAAATACTTGAATCGGTTATGGAATTTAGATTGATTTAATTGGAAAGAGACCTGGCTTTTTAAATTCAATAACGACTCTTCAGAGTACGTAGAATATGATTTGCATCTTCAGCCTTTTAACACGTTTTATGTCCCTTAATCGAGCAATAATTTTATCTCTCGAGCTTTGGACGAGCAACGACGTTTGAGGATGCCGGCGGTCTAATAGGAATCAACTCTAACAACCGACGCATCGATCGCTTTTCAATTTCAAGCTTTATCAAGCCGTGAAACTGACGAAAGTCTACGCATGTATCGAACGAAAAAAGGGACATTTGAGCCCTGTCGCAAGACAAGGACAGAGCTAGAGCGATCGAAAGAGCGAGGGAGAGAGGTAGAGGGAGAAAAGACAAACAAACCTCCTAACCGAGGTTTCGATATAGATTTTCTCCCCTTTTAAAGGCCAGGCTCTGGGGGGAGGGAGGGGAGTAGCATCCGTGGGCGAGTCTCGGGGAGCAGCCTCGGCGAAGTGCAGTACTCGCACACATAAACAGCTCCCTCGGGCACGAGCGAGCGAACGCAGTCGGTGCCTCGTATAAGCGCACGGCAGGTTATAAGAACGCAGACGGCGCGACCGAGGCAGAGCGACAGAGCCGTGAGCCTTTCGCGCCGATCAATATAACACCAGCCGGGGCCTCCCCCATCGCCTCGCCACAGCGCAAGAACCCCCTTCGACGAGATGGAAAGAGAGAGAGAGAGAGAGAGTGGCAGCTACGAATGTGTAGAGGGCGAATGATGAAGCAGAAAAGGAAAATAACGCGGGCGGGCACGAGAGAGCCGAGCAGAGGATGAAAGCGGAAGGTAGATATAGCTACTGGGAAAGATGGATATAGGAAGGTGGATGGTTTTATTTGTGTCCGATGTTGACTGTATAGCCCCCCTTGTATGTGTCGGCATTGTGTCTGTGCTAGCTCGCCTCTCTACACCAGCCACTATATAGTGTTATAGTCATCCAGTCAATATGCTATATTACATAACGGCGCATTCGATAAATGTTGTTGTAACATGCTACTCCGTGTATGGGATAAAAATTTCTGTAGCTTTGGGCTCGTGGCCAAATATGGAAGTGAAATATTGTTTTTCAATACATCTTCTAATAACAGATGGTGGTTTTGCCAAGGGAACAATATAAACAAGTTTCTTTTAATAATATATACAAGTTATATATCACGTGTGTTATTTATTTCAAATTTGTATTAATATTAATGCAGAGGATGTTTTACTTTATTAAATGGATGACAATGCAAATTATTGTTTCTATACTTAAGTTTCCATTATTGAATTTTACTTTAGACTTCTTGAAAGTTATTGCCGTCATCTACTGTTTGATGAGATAAGTTGGAAACAGGCTCAAATAATTTTTCAAAACCAACAAGTATATATAAATAATAAAGAAAAATATTTATAAAAGGATTTCTAACTTGTACAATAACATTAAATAAAGATATAAATATCCTGGCATAAAGTTCATTAATTTCGATTCTAGTCTTGATTTTCACTTTTTATTATTTCTAACTCGAAAACAAACACTATGTGTTTCAATAAATTACGGTTCTAGTAAGTGTTAATAAAATTCTCTTTGCAAAAATGGGAAGTCAACGTCAATTGTGCAGTGCATAACAAATTTGCGAATAATGCCATTTTCGCTGGAAACAGTTTGCCAAGCGTATACTTAAAATCTATTTTCGTTCTCTCTAAAGTTGAATTAGTGAAAAATTCACTATATATTAGTGAGAATTTCTCCACCGTAGAATTAGTGGATATTCACTATTTTAAATAGTAAAATCTCACTATTTCAAATAGTAAAATTTTACTGCAAGCAACAAAGAATTTCTCAACTAGTTGAATGTAAGAATATAGAAAATGTAAAGTGACAAATTCAATTAAGATGTTTCTATAAGTACTCAAAATAATGCATGTCTCTTTGTGATATACTTTAATCGTAGATTGTCATTTGGACGATGCAAATAAAAACCTGTAAATTATTTACAACGAATCCCCTTTTAAAGGTAGAAAAGTTTTTCTCTCTTTTCAAGTAATCCCTTAGCGGCATAAAGGAGGCTGTAATTTAAAATGAACCTTCTTTCTCTGGAGGCAGGACAAAAGAAGTACATTTCCCTGTGCGCACTCGACACATGTGCTTACGCGTCAACGACAACGACGATGCCAATGACGACGACGATGATGAGAAAGGCGCGCGTCAGCGGAGCAAAGAGAAAGAGAAAAATAAGAGGAGCGACAGGAGTGTGTCACACGTGATACGGCACTATGCCACCCTCGAAAATGAAAGTGCACTGCGAGGGTCGGCAGCGCGATGCTTAAGGATAAGATCTACAGGAGTAGAGCGATTTTCAAGGGATGCGCGCTCGTTTCATCCTCGCCTCGGCGCTCGCCTTTCTTTCATTCGATTCCTGCACTCGGGGCTCCCCTCGCGAGCCGTGCAGCGTCGGCGACGGTCTTCCTCCCCTCCGGCCTCGCGCGGCCAGGAGTCAACGCCACGGCGACGAGGCTGAGCTTCTTCAAGGGGAGAGTGCGTGCGTGTATAACGACGCCGTTTGAATTAGTAATAAGGATTCGGCGACATAAAAACTCGCGCGCCCGACGGAATTACGTTTTCCCCTAAGCCGACATTCCGTGTCCCTGCCTCCAATTGTGGGATTATAATTGCGGAAGCTCGCGTGAAAGGCGCAGCTTTCGAGATTAGGTTAGGCTGTTCTCGGCGGGAAAGCGTGTATACAGACCGACCGATATTAATTAATGCGCGCGCTGGCTTCCATTGAGATACATAAGGTTGCGCGGCTCTGGCTTGCGATAACGTTGTGTGATTAGGTGCAATGTGTCTTGCGGAAGAATTATATGCTTAATGGAGATAAAAATGTTTTTTTCGCTTAGTTTGAGTTAGGACGCGTTCGTGTGAATGCGCGACGCCCAGCTGTTAGATATCTACTTTGTTTACGTCTTTTGTTTTGGGAACGAGGGCGTTGGCCAAACCTAATTAATTTTAATGTCTTTCTTTTTCTTTAGTGTTGGAAAATATTTACGAAAAACTCAATAACCTCTAGTTGAATTTAGTAATAGCGTTTTCTCGCGAGGAATTTAATTTTTACTGACGTTTAGGTTGAATTCTTCATTTTACATGTTTTGTGGCTCCACGCATTTCGTTCCCTTGAAAAATCTTTAATCTATGCATCAATCTATGTTTACAAGATAAATTTCTGTCTCGAAGAGACCGGAGCCAACTTTTGTCTTTACAAGGCTATACTTTTACATGATATCGCAGGAAAATGAAAATAAGATAAAACACTTTTATAGGGTCATCATAGACACTATAACTATAGACTTCATGGTCAGCCAAGTTGCATATTTTAATGTTGATATAAAATATTAAAAGTATTGATCCATATTTCTCTATCTAAAGAAATTTGATTACAACGTTGAGAAACGTTTGCCTAACTATATTTTTAAAAGTAATGTCGATCTTCCACTTAATCGCTCACAATACAATGCACCGCCAGAGGTGCGCACGCGCGTATATAATGCACGAACAAGAGATTCTTGCACAATGTATTTTTCAACGGGGGAAGGGGCGGCGTTTCCCTTCGGCGAGGAAATTGACTTACAATAATCGATGAGCGAGGCGCTTACATTGTGTTTATTAGACGCGTGCAGTGATGAAACTCACCGCGTATACCCGTAGGTATGTCAATGTACACATACAGTCGCTGCACAGCTCTTGCTGCCGCTGATTTTTCTCGATCGAGCTCCTGCGCCTTTTTTCAATACCACGCGTACGTGTACTTCATAATGCAACCTCGCGAATTAAGGTCGTAGACTACAGCCGTTGACATTGGCCTTTTTCCATAGTTTCCGCGGAACCGCACGCGGTCGGCTTTATTATTCGGCGATCCACTCGACCAGTTGGCAAGATTTCAACTCCCCCCCCCCTCCACCTCTTTCTCTTTCTCCCTTTCTCCGTCCCCTCCTTTTGTTCGCAGTCTTTGGCCTTCTTGGAAACCGATTGCCAAAATGCACAGTGTGTATCGGCGAAATACAAGAAAACGCGGACAAACTATGCGAGATTGCGCTGGTGCCTTCATACCTCGCCTTCCTTTTTAAAATTCTAACGCTGCTTTGACAAAATGATTCGCTCGATAACGATTAAGCGACGCCAGACTAAAATATACGGCGCTCGAATTGCGCCTGCGGACACACCACAGCAATATATTTATACGTGTTGACGCGGGAGATTTTATTAAAAGAACCGACATTCCAGAAACATTACATAACGGGACGAATGTTGGAGAACAAATGTTTATAAATAATTTCCACCGTTTCAAATACAAATTTATAAATAAAACCTGTGAACTGCTGATGCGAATATCTTCGCTTTCCTACAATATGTTTTTATGCAGTGCCAATTACAGTGCTAAAAATGAAATCATAATTTTCATTTTTTTCAAGTTGACTAATTGATTTCACAAAATGATGTATATTTAATTTGAATTTTATTCGTACGGTGTTTTAATTAAATTCTTGAAATTTAAATCGGAAATTTCATACACACCAAATAATTAAATTATCAATTTATATATATGACATATCTTGCATGATGTATGAGTTACAAGAGAATACATTTCTTTCTAAAATGAAACGCCACTTTAAAATGTGATTTTGGTGTATACTTCTTTTTACGGGAGGAAGAAAAATATTACTTTTCAAGAGCTTGAGAACAAATATTCTTGAAAAAAAAAATCAATTTTGATCCTATCTTTTTTTAAATCGGATTTTGTAAGCAACTACATATTTGTTAATACTAAAAAGCTATAAATACACGGAGAAAAATAAATTTAGTATAATAAATACTAAAATAATCCGTAAGAAAAATCACTATGTTGTGTAGGAAAAGTGTGACATATCAGCCGAATAATAAATTTTATTATGTAACATAGTAAAATATACACATAATCATCTTTGCTATTAAATATAGTAATTTTTGTTAATCAACATAGTAATTTTTATTATGTACGATAAGATATTTTACTATGTTTCAAATACTCAAATATAAGTTTGAAAAAGTAAAGTTTATAATTTCATACTTGTAGATTGGAAGAGGATTTCAGTTGTATTCGTAGAATTTCACCGATTAGCTTTTTGTTTATGTTATTATATAGTATTCACATATATTTCAGCGCAATTGTCGTATGTTCGCATTTTTTCCTTATACCTATACCGAGACTACTAACAACGCACTGCCAAACACGAATTATTATCCTGTTATAACCTGCGCTTTCAGTATTACAGATACACACCACGAAATAAACAAACATCAATTGTTTTTTAACATACGTATTAGAAACAATATATTTTATTCCGCAGATAAAAAATGCATATGCAAAATTTATAACATGCATAATAATAGTCCTAACTTAATGTAATGAATGTTTTTATAGATTATTATACAAATTTTATGATAGTATAATTTTTACTCTTCTTCTAATAAAATTTGTTAGTTAAATAATATTAATTCCAATCTTATACGTCAAATATTATTACATTATTTTAAAAATTTTTACTATAATATAATTTTTACTGTGTAACATAGCAATTTTTCTTGAGAGACAGTTTTATTTCTTACGCAGTGTTGCCAATATTATTATGCTTATAGTAATAATTGTTATAATCACTAGGCTTAATTAGCGTGATATGCGCGCCTATATTCGTCTTTCGTTTATTTTTTTTATCGAAAATTCGATATTTGATTGCTTACATATTCGATAAAACGATAGTTCTCGAATAGGATTTTTATATAAAGGATAATAAATCTCTCCATAATTTGAGTATACCCTACTTTTAAATCCATATACATCATACAGTACTGCCGTTATTCTTATTTTTATAAAAACAAATAGTCAAAAAGTTGACACTTTTATATTTCACAAATTAACACGAAGCGTTATATTTAAAATTGTTAACGCATTTGCAAAATTACATGGAATTCCTCCAACCAATTAGGCACGATTTTATTTATCTGAGTAGGCAAACTGCCATCACTTTTTAAAGGCCTATAAAATTTGTATTTTTCCGTTTACGCTCTACGTTCGCGACTTACACAATTCGCGAAACTAAATGTTGTAAGACCTTTCTTGCTCTTGAAGATCATGGCTTTAAAAGGCCACCACGAGAGGCGAAAGCAAAACCAAGGGAAAACTTTTACAGAGACTTATTTTAAAAGTATGTGCCAAGACTATAATTGAATAAGAAATAAAACTACGTTCTAAATTTAACTCGAGAAAATGGAAATTAGAGCAAGAATTTCAATTACATTCCCTCACACAAAATTACACAGCAGGAAAATCCCAACAGAAATTCATCATTATTCCATCTACAGGAAAAATTACAGTCAGTAAAATTTTTCATCAAGTTTCCAGATAATCAAGTGTTTTTGTATTACCCATAAAGAAAAATTAACTTATACGGCTGAAATCAACGAAAACAGTAAATAAACGTATACAATTACTTCGACTCGGTCAAGTTCCACTTGCCCACGACAAGTCGAAATCAGTGGGAAAAAGGAAAATTTATTACAGCTCCTTTTCCCTTCCGCCTCTTATCCACCTCCATCCAATCGCGGTGCGATAGCCCGCTTCGCTCGCGTCGCAAAAAATTTATTTCAGCGAAAGCCCTGCAGTAGCGCAGATAAGAAGAGCGTCGGCTCATATAGTACCTAAAGGTCAACACACGTACGAAAGGGACATGAGAGAGAAGGCGAAATAATTCGAAACGAGAGTACGAAAAGTGATTTTCGCTCGCGTGCTCGCACCCAGCCAGCCGTGCAGCCGCGAGCTCTCGGCATAAGGTGCGAGTCGCGCCGGCCGCGGCGATGCATTTATATACACAGCGCTGGTGAAACGGTGGAGTGTGTGAGAAAGAGCGGGGGAGAGAGAGAGAGATAGAGCGTCTAGCAACGGCTCTTTCCCACCCACTCGAGCGCCACCCACGCGGCGCGTACTCCGCGCAATCAATAGCACAGTCGTCACACACAGGTGTAATTCGCGCGCAAGCCAGTGGTGGCCGGGAGCTGCACGTGAGGGGCTGCGCAAGGGCGCGTCTAACCATCCGCTGATTGTGTACTCCCCTTTTTTTAGAACGGGCCGAAAGCTGTACCTATAGCGGTGCCGAGATGTTTTTAGGTTAGGTCGGGTCGGCCACGAGCGGAGCGCACGTTTGTAACTGTCAACTTCGACCCTCGCCTGCGCCTCGTGTGCGAGTGTATATAAGTATGCAAGTATCCTTTTAAGGGCACCGCAAGGATTTCTGCTGTGGCTTCCAGCGAAACGCGATGACGATTTGGTTCTTTGGAGCGTCGCTGCGCGAAATCTTTTCATGTTATTGCGCAATATCGCAGGCTCTTTATTCAAATAAAAATTCATTGGAAAATATATGTGTTGCGATAAAATAATACAAATTTCATTTCAAATCAAAATTATTAAATATTTGTATGTCAATGAAATATTATAGAGTTATGGAAATTCGAACATATTTTTCGTATAGGTGATTCAACGCCATATATTGCACAGAATTTTAATTAAAATATGATAAAAAAAAGTATTTCCTTTGATACAATTCACGCCGATTGTTTTATTCATTATTTCAGTAATAAATAGCTGGCCTTCAGGATTAAAATTTAATTTAAAAAATTGTATATCCTCGAGCTTGAAATAAACATTTTGATTATTTGTTTGCTTTTGTTTATATTTAAAATTTCAATGTCTATCAAAAGTTTGCAAAACTAGGCAGTACAATAGGGATGTTGCATGAAAAATGAAATCAAGTTCCATTATATCCGTCAGATAAAATATTGAAAAATAATCGAAACGTATTTTTTCTTTTTTAAATTTAACATTTATTATCAAAGATATAGCAATATGAAAATTGCGATGACGTCACAATCGTATACTATATAGATATACTACGCCATTGTGACGTCACAATTGTCTTAAATTGTAATTAGCTATAACTTTGTTAATAAATGTTGAATTCGAAAAACAAAAAATACGTGTCGATTATTTTTCGATATTCTATCTGACGGATCGAACGGATTTTTTCATGCGAAATCCCAATTACTAATATTTCTGCTTAACATGTGAATGAAAATAACGAAGGGATATTTTGAACGTGGGTGCAGTAGAAAGTAAGCCGAGCCAACGGATATCGAACAGTTCCTTCGGCAGATATATAGAACCCACGCGCGAAGGTCAAAGCGAAGATGCGCGAACCCCAGCGGGGCGCGGGTTTGATTTTTGAATGATATACGCAACGGAAGGAAGGGAGGCTGCGACCTTGCAGAGCGCGGCCAACGAGTACAGCCGGCTGCAGCACTGTGTTTGCTGCCCGACGAAAATCAATCGCTGCTCACGAGCACACGACGGCGGCTCTCTCTCGCTTGCTAGCTAATGCTCGCGCATCTACCAAGGCTGATTTCTAAAGTCGCTGATCCATGGAAAAAGAGTAGACGCGTAACACTGAATCGATGAGAGAATATATGGTATATATAGGACTCAGCGAAAAAGTGACGAAGATTAAAGATGATGTATTGGAATGAAAGCACGCTGGAATATGAACAAGTTGTTGATTGTCCTCACACTGAGAGAAATGTTCTAACAAAATTTATTAGAAATATAAGAAAAATTATTATATTCGATAGGTACCTGGGGACACACTTAAATTATGGAAAATTTTATTACAATAATAGGAAAAGTTAATATACTTGAAATAATTTTTCTAACAATTCGTTTATAAAAATTAATCTGCCCGTTATAAAAATTATTATATTATATAGTAAAAATTTCATTGCAGTAAATATTCCAAATATAATATTTTATTTTAGTACACTTATTTTAACTTATTTTGTATCGCAGTTCAAATTACTAAAAAATATAGTAAAAAGCACTAGATTTAAAAATTGCCATCGATTATAAGAAGTTTTGGTATCCAACATAGTAAAAATTGCTACACCAATAGTACTTTCTGCGCAAGGTAAAGCGAACACGTGTCATTTTGAGGTTATAGGTTTCTCTCGCAATTTCACTTTGTCGTACTTTAAGTTAACAGAACATCGAAAACTTTGAGTCAATTATTTCATTTTTATATTATGCAAATTAATAACTTGTTTTTGGTGTTATTTATTTCTATTAAATAATCATTAAGTTTCTCCTGTAAACGGCCGTAGCAGATATCAAAATTTGTCGCTCATGGTTAAAGCATCCCATTAACGGTCCCGAGATCGAATCCAACCGCCGTAAGAAAAAAAATGTTTATTTCTCAATTTGTTTATTCTAACATGTAAATGTGTCATAGAATCTACCGCCAAGTTCTGTAAATGTAAAATATAATGTAACAAAAAAAAAATTTTTTTTAATTTGATCTTTGTCATAAAAATTACTATGTTGGATAGCAAAAATTGATATAATTCGAGTGTGTCCCACAGTTCCTATCGAATATAGTAATCTTTCTTACATTTATAATAAATTTTATTAGAACATTTCTCTCAGTGCAGTTATTCTATATCTTATTGTTCGTTGGATTTGGGAAAATCAAGTTGCTTCATTTCAGCGTATATTAAGAGACTCAAATATTTACTACGCTCTGTATAAGATATGAGATTGCTCTGATCTATTTAATACTTCATAAATCATAATCAAGATCACATATCACACTGTAATCGGAAAATGATAACGTCTCGTTATATAGAGTGCGAAAAGCGTGAATCTGATATATGTCTTAATACATTAATCAAAGCGTTTAATTTAATTAAAAACTTTTTTTCTTACTGATAATGCACTGTACAACACAAGCGCTTGTTAGAAAGCATAATTGGGGGTACCCACCTGTAACAAAAAGAAATTATACTTAATTTTACTGAAAAAAAAACATCGTTTTGGAATTGAAATTAACAATAATATATTTAAACAATTAAACATAATTAATGGTTACGGAATTATTTACAATTATATGTAAGTGGGTAAACGAAATTCAGATCTGAATCAAATGCTTGATACCCTTCCAATAATTATATCATGCATAAGTTTCTTTACTTTTTTCTACTTCCCATGTATTGTTGCCAGTTATTAAGTATATATGCTGACGGGTACCATTAGTTTTGACGACTCCATAAAACTAGCTATTGAGAACTTTAACAATAGCAATTCAAGTACAAAATCAATATACATTAAAAAACGACATCGCGATTTGTTTAACCTTTCTATATAATCGAGCCTTTATGAAAATTTACAATCAATAGGTTTAAACGAGGCCCGAAACTTCATAAATCACATATATATAAGAATCCCATTGAATTCAATCCTGCGCATCGTATCCCCGAGCGCTTGAGGGAATTAATCCACGAGAAGCCAGACGACGTATAATATGTATATGCGCGTCGTCGTGCGTGCAGTATTAGATGTATTATTCAGCGCGCATTAGGGTGCAATCATGGCGGCTTCTCGCGTTCGCGATACAATGGGGCTTGCACAGCAAACGAAAATGCTCGCATCTTTCGGGATCCCGTCGTCACGGCCGCGCCTCGCTTCCTTGACGCGCTCTCTCTCACTCACTCTCCCGCCATCGCCGTTCATGCGTGCTCACTCGAGCGCTTTGTAGGTTAGGTTCGAGAGGGAGAGATGAAAAGCAATGTGCTTGTCTTATGGCCGCAACAACGCCGACTACCGCAAGGATCTATCCTCCTTTTTTGCACCTCTTTCTCCATTTCTCGTGCACGCTAAGGAAGCAGTATGTGGAAGGTACACACATGCACACGTGCGATGTGTCGAGCGAGCGTGAAACGACGAGGAGGGAGCGCGAGCACGACTTTCCCACGCTACACAGTCTATTCTCGTCGCGAGTTATGATTAGATGGCGATCGTCGTACTCGCTGGAGGATATATATATATAAGTGATTGATCCTGATCTAGCCCTAATGTCTCTGCGATATACCCTTAACGAGCTGTACACGCTGACTGAATTATACGCCGCTCTGGCTCTCTCTTTCTCCCCCCTTTGTTTATGTAGCTCCAGCCTTTCGGAATATTTTTTCCGCCCGTTGGCGGATTTTCGTGTTCTGCACGGAAGCGAGAGAGAGAGAGAGAGAGGCATATAGGCGCGATATTATCTCGAGAGGGGAATGAAAGAGGCTTGAATTTCTTCGGCTTTGTGAGAGCAAATCCAATTATCGGAAAAGCCGTGCGCGCGCTTTGCTTGATGCACCGCAGAAATATATCGCGTTGTACTGATTATATATAACGTAGCCCGAATATTGCCAGCTTGTTGTGACGAAGGAAAAGCCTCTGCAAGTAGCTTATACGCGGAAACTATATATACTGCTTATTGATCAAGCAAATGGAGGTTATTAAAAAGTTTCGTCAACTCGACCACCCACAAACTTCGCACTCGGCAGATAATGTACCATATTATTGGCGGAAGTTACATTATTCCATTTAGCTCCGAGCTTATTTTGATCTATTTTGGTAATCAACACTCGTTAAATGAAACTTTTATTTTCGAAAAATCTACTTTGAAAGTTAATAAGTCACTGATACGATTACCATTATATAGACGAAAACCTGAAATAGCAAGCAATTAGTATGATTAAGTCGCAGATGACAATTAAAATTAGTTACCCGTTGCTAACAACAGAGCTTGTCCCCCGCGAGAGTTATAATTTTACTGAAACTCGTCTAGGCGAGAGGAGAAATTAAGAAGAGGCCACTTTCATTAGCATAACAGAGAAATCGCCGCAGCTGAAAAATATGAACTTGCCGGATAATGTGGCTGTTTCTCGCTAAAATGTTTGGACCTAAAAAGAAGGAATTTGTAAAAACGAAAAAGTTTGCAGTGAGTACAAAGTGCACTGGCGTTTTCTCGGAACTTATATGTCTCTCTCTCTTTCTCTCGTGCGGGAGTACTATATATTTGAAAAATTTTTACATGTATGCGATATATATCGTGCAGCCTTATTTACGAATACCCTTTCGCCAAAGTTTCATTCGTGCAGGCCATTTACATAACCTTGTATCTACATGATAATGTACGACTCGCTTCTCGATCCTATTGTGCGTATTAAACTCCTCCTGCCAAAAGAGAAGGATAGTGCTTGTCCCCCCCCCCTCTCTCTTTCTCTCTCTCGGGTTTTCAGAATGCAACATGTAGAGAAGCACACGACGATAACAACGTGACTGGCGCCAAAGAGAATAAAAAAATTTTCCGTTGAAATACTTGCACGAACGTTCGATCGAGCACGAACAAAGGCGCAGAAAGCTCCATACCTTCCATTCTCGAAAGCTCGCAAGAGATCGCGTCTTACACATGGGTAAAAGCCCTTGGAAAAACTAGCCCCACGTGTATATACCGCGTCATTGACGAAAAATGACCGTACTGCACAGGAAAGAGGGGAGCTTGGAGCGCCGCTACGCTGTCGTCGTCTTCCTCTCAGCACCGGAGCTGCTCCAGCAAGGGCGTCTTTCGTCGCGCCGCACGAAAGAGTTACTAATTTCCCTAGCCTCGCGAGGGAGGGGGGAGGGGGGGAGAAGGCAACCCTACTCTCGAAAATGAGCTTTCAACGAATGGAGGCTCGACGAGGGCGCGCGCACACTTTTGCAGCCTCCTCTTCGCCCGGCTCTTTATTCCTTCGCAGCCGAGCCAAGTTCCCGTCGTCGTCGAGAAATGAACTCGCGAGGAGGTATAGAGACCGCCGCCGCCGTCACAGTCGGGAGAAAACTCGATATTCGTCTCCGCTCTCTTCTCTCTCTTTCGCGTCTCTGCGCATGTGTCGGGGCCTATCAGCCAGCCGGCGCTTCGGCGATACAGCTTCGAGGGTACGTTGCCTTCTTCTCTCCCTCTCTTTCTCTCTTCCGCCGCTCGATGCGATGCTTTTTTCTCCCCCTTCGCCCGAGGCTCAAGCGCGCGGAAAACGCAACGAAGTTTAGCACTGCCAGGGATTTTTTTCCCCGGCGTTGCGCCTGCTCTCGAGATTAGCGGTGCAACAAAAGCGCGCGAGTGCAATAAATCGTCCTATGATATATATATATGTGCAACGCAGCCCCTAAAGACGTACCTGCGCGGCTTCTTGTTCGAGAGGCCCATTGACAACAGTGAGGCTCTCAATCAATCGACAATCTCTCGAACGAGAGAGACAAAAAGAGCATAGACTTTCGATATTCGCGGGGGAATCGAGCGTACGCGTTGCTGCACACTTTTCGCGAGCAGCACTATATGTGCCTACGTATGTAGCATCGGCTTTTGTTTGCCTTGTGCAGAGAGAGGCCAATCGCTTATGCTTGCGTAAAAGCATTTTAATTTGTCGACTAATACCTTTAGAGAAGCACGTGTTGTAGCTGTACGCAAGCGCAACGAGCCTTTTACCCGCAGGAAAGTAATGGACGGATTCTTCGGCAAAAAGATGCACGTATGACGGGAATGCGCAGGATTTGTGTGTCTGTGTGAATTTGATGCGTGTAGACACGCGAAATGCGCTGTGGTTAAAGAGGCATTCCTTCCGAGTAACCGTAAGGGGAATCCGGATGCGAAATTTTACGGCTGATTTTGGTTGGTAAAACTCGAGCCAGTTATTTATTTTCAGTAGAAACTGTTTAACGATTCCGTTAATTGCTTCGTATTGCATACGTTTTAGAATGATAGTCTGGAAAGGGAAATTAAATGGCCTGCTCAAGTATCGTTATCTCACGTATATTGTTAACCTCAAAATTGCCATATAGTAACAAAGATAATTTTACGGTTAAAAAAAGTACTTATAAACAGATTGGTAATTGAATTATTGATTCAAAATTAAATTAGTGCTTTAAAGGATTCATAACACCTTTTAACATAGATTCATTATATAAGTACGTTAAGCAGAAGAAAAATATTCAAATATAGATATAATAAATTTATACTATTTGGAAATACGTGCGTCAATACAAACCACTAAACTTTTTGAATAAATTTTTTAGTGTCCAGAGTGAAAAATGCACTTAAGCAATATTAAATACTGCAATGCAGTGATCGAGTGAAGACATTAAACAGCGTACCTCACAAGAGAGAAGAGTAGAATAGTAGAAGAAACAGGCAGCTAGCCATTAAAAGCCATGAGGGAAGGGTTCATATCCCGCGTGAAAATATTACCTATATGAGATCTCATATGAGATCGTAATTGAAATCTCATGTAGATCTTATATAGATCTCGTATGAGATCGGTATACGAATTTCAAACATGAGATCTACATGAGATCTCATGTGCAGCTTTAATTAATTAATAATTTTTAATGTAAAAGTATGAATAAATATTATGTTGTATATTGAATATATAGAAGTAGAACGAAATATAATATTAGTATTAGTAATAAAATGTATTGATAAAACTTTATTGCTCTTTTCCAGATCAATTAAAATATACTATTTATTCATACTTTTACATTAAAAATAAATCATTTATTAATTAATTAAAATTGCAGATCAGAACTTTATGAGATCTCATATAATATTTTCACGCGGGATCTAGCGGCGTCACTGTAAATCACTGACACACATTTAGCCCTCGCGGCAAAGGCGAAGCGCGCTACGAAAGGCGGCACAAAGAGCGGAAAGAAGGAAGTCGCGACAAGCGCGCCACCAGTCAGAAAGAGAAAAGAGCGAAATAAAAAGAGACCTGGCGACGAGTCCCACTGGACCGCCTCCGCTTCTACGCTGCTACTCCTTTCCCGAAAGGTGTCAAACTGAAGAGAAGTCGGGGGAAGCGGTGCCAGGGAGAGTACGTGTGCACGCGGCAACGGCGGCGGCGGCGGCGGTGAAAAAGAGAAAAGAGGATGAAGCCAGACAAGAGCGCGCACCGAGAGAGAAAGACGAAGATAAATAACGGTTGAGAAGGATAGACTGGCCGTCGCGCGATAATGCCGGTGCACGCGCCTGAATACTCGCCTATCGCACTCTTCTTGTATAATGAGCCACGCGATATAAATTGTAAATTCGATTACACGGAGTAGTTGCTAATGATGTAATTGAGGGATATCGACTGGATTGATGCAAATTAGTTTGTGGGCTTGGCTACAAGCAGCCTCGATATACGCGAGAGGATAATTTTGATGGACATTTCGGGCCAGATTATTTTTAACGCTGTTAAATTTGTCCCGTGAACTCTTCGATTTCATCAGAGTATTCTCCGATAAAAGCTTAAATATGCAGTACCTGGACACTTTTGGAACGTATTCTGAACCAACAATGCTTTTAAAATCAATAAACGCTATCTTAATGATTGCTTTCAGATCTTTTTTTATATTTATATTTGGCATCTAAATAAATTTAAGACCTAATAATTAACACAGCTAGAGCTGCACTAGATACTTAATACCATAAGCAATTCAATTAAAACTATTATTACGATATGTTACTAACATATTTTAGATGGTTTATTAACGGTTAACATTTAATGAATTTTTTTATGCGTTTAAAAATAAAAGTATTTTGCACGCTACTCAATGCTGTTCATCAACTATATAATATGATAGATGCGCCTTATTAATAAGTAAAAGTTTCTACAAAATATTTCGAGAGCGAAAGATGTTTCTAAATGAAAGCGAGACTCGTGGGCAGTTTTCTAATCACAGTATTGTCTTAGCATCCAACGTAGAAAGCTTGTCAAAGATGAAGGCGTAACATTTCCGACATCAAGGTCTGACTCCTACGATTTGATCCACAGATGATACAAATACTGAAGCCGTGATAAAATGATTGAATTAAGTCCTATTGACGTGAATGGACAGCAAGTTCCGTAAATTTCTTCAAATGCAGTTAATTTTATCGAAATAAATTCGTCTCCGAGATGTAACAAGTAATTGCTGCACGATTGAGTTAAACTATAACTGTTTCCCTCAGTTTCTGGAGTCAAACTTGTAGAGCTGAAAACTCGCCGGAAGTGTTCAGTAGGAACAGCTCGAATGTCGGTCAAGGGAGTAGCTTCAACTTACCTTTTCGTGAAATCTGTATAACTCGAGTATATCACTTATACCTCGAGTAGTATATTAAGAGTATGTATAGAATTACAAAAAGATAGTCTTTAATTTAAGTATCGCATAACTAAAATTTGAAAAATCGAAGTTGAGATTTCAATAAATTAAGTTTAGAAAAATAAAAAAATTGCTTTGATTCGACGGAAGAAGACAGTATTCTTGACGAGGCCGGTAAGTATGAAAGCGAGATGGACGATAAATCTATTTACGTCAAGAACGTTTCAATATACTGCTAAAAATAAGACACATAGCAACCGTCCTATTTAATACCAAGGCGTGCGCGTCGAACACTTGAAAAAAATCTAAATTTAAAGAGAGAATGTGAGCAATCCGAGAAGAAGAAAAATAAAATAAGTGTTCTCTGGCAAAACGATAAAAGAAATGAAAGCATTCCAACTTGTTGCAGCCGCAGCCATTGGAAACCGTCGGAATCGCTCAATAAGAAACGCCGAAGGACGAGCCTGACATCGATCGCTCGGAATAATCGATCGTTGCAAAATCCGTGCACGCGAACCGGAAGTCTCCGCTCTATGACACGTCGAAAATCACAGCGACAGACATAGACAGCGAGACGTGGCGTTTCTGCACACACGTACAATTACGAGACAGGTAGACGGAGTGGAGCATCGGAAGTACGTACCGTTATCGCGGTCCGCTGTGTGCCGGCAGTTCCCTGTCGCTCCCTACCGTTGTCTGCTCTCCTCCTGGCCGCGCTGGCGCAGCGCTGGCAGTCTGCTCCTCGGCGGCGCGCAACAACGACCGGATCGCCGACGACGAGCCGAGTCGTCGCCGGCAGCTCCCATGCCGCGAGGGAGCGGCGGGGGAGCACACCTCGGCCGTCCGGCGCGCCTCGCTCGCACGGGGGCAGCCTTTCAGCGGGCGCTTATCAGCGACGTCGGCGCCTCGGCGTCTGCCGCGCGCCGCTGTCGATCGAGCCGTACGTGAATGGACCGCGCGCGCGAGCGTCTGCGTGGTCTCGCTCTCGGGGCTGGCGCGACACTATACTCGCCCGGCGACGTCACGGCAGACGCGGCGCCGACGCAGCCGGCGCTACCGTCATCTCTCGCGCGTGCTCCCCCTTACACGCACGCACACACGGCCAGCTTTTTGCACGGCGCCCGCTCTAATACGTGTAAACTTGCCTCCGTCTCCCCTTCTCGCGCCGATACAGCTCCCCCTCTCTCTGACCCTCTAACCTCCTGCGCGCGTATGTGTGCGCTGCGATGCTTCTCTATATCTCATCCCGCAGTTTACCATGGGCTCTCGCCATCTCGCTCCGATTCGCGTCATCCTTATCGCTGGCTCCTCCTCCCTCGGTGCCGCCGGTCGGCTCTGCGTGTGTACACATCGGGAGAGCGCGGCGAGCGACAGCGCCCGGTCTCTCTCCGTCGGCCGCGCGATTCTGCGCCGTCGCGACGCTCGCCGCCGACTCTTTGTCTCTCGCGCGCTGCTCGCTCTTTCCCCCCAGCAGTTTCCCGTAGAAACGAAGAGAGAGGGGAAGATGTACAAGTTCTTCGTCTTCGGGCAGCTTCCCGCACGTACCTAGGTGCCACCCCCGATGGCGCCTGAGTGCGTTTACCCAGCTTCTCCTGCTCTGTACGCACCGAGCAAAGCTTAGCTGCTGGGGGATAGTGAACGCTATCTTTCTCTCTCCCGCTCTGGGCTTTATACAGATTATATAGATATAGATCTGGATACACAGGCGAGCATGCCGTGAAGAAAGAGAAGCGTGAGCGCGTTTTTCGTATGCGCGGAGCTTGCGATCCCTCTCCCCGCGCGCGCGCACTGGGATATTTTCGGCCGAGCGTCGCTGGTATACACGTCGGCTCGCTCTTTTTTCCTCATTTTCCTCGTTTCACTCTGTGTAACTATGGCCGGCTGGGAACAAGTAGCGCCGTTTTTCTCTTTAAGCGCAGAGTTTGCCTTTGTCAAATCGATTGTACAAACGCTGTGTGAATGAATTCCCTTTGAGAGGGCACCGATTTTTTAAATTTCGAAAATTCTCTACGTTTTATACCGAGTTATTGCTTTATATTTGCCAAATAATTCATTGATTGTTTATGTTCAATGTATTGTCAATCAGAAAAGTGTGTGTGTGTGTTTGCAAGTATGTGTGTCATCGTCTTTAATTTTGTCTTCAATATAAATGGATTTCCAGATATTACTTTCATGTAAATTGATCTTTCATTAAAGTTGATATTTTTATTTTAAACAAAAATAAGGCTATCTTACTAAACATCCGTCAGATTAAAGCATATTATTTGAGAATAGTAATATTTATTTTGCTTTAGCCATTGACCAACAAAACTATATCTACTAATATACAGACATACCTTCAAACAGAAATGTAACGAACAAATAGCAGAGGCTTAAGGTAGCATGAGCGGTGAGTGACGTATCAAGCTGGGGGCCCCGGGACGGGCTTTCTGATTTTACTAAATTTTATGATTAAATTTTAATAAGAAATATGTATTTTTATTTCTAAACACTTTAATATAGAAATTATGCATATTAAATAAAATTTTTTTAAAAAATTAGAAATTTTTCTCTCGTTTATTAGATTGGAAAAAATAGACGTGGCCATAAGCTCCGTGTAAAAGTGTGCTATTTTGCCACTGTTTTTCTTAATAATTTAGTCGGCGACCTTATGGTTTCTCGACAGCTATGAAAAATTTAACACTTAAAGAATATTTCAGTCAAGTTTTCAAATTGATTTAGTATTTTACAAAAGTCGCTTATGCTACCTTAAAAATAACCAAAGGCACAGAATATTCAAACAATTGATTGAATACCTTGTTTTTAGAAGAAAAAAACTATGGATATACATTGTGAATTGTTATAAATTATCTCAATTGTAAGAATGATTATATAGAATAGTTTTCAACTTTGAATAAATTTTATAGCAGAACACCAACTTGATAACGGATTGAATTTCAAAGAGTGTAGCGTTTTGAAATTTATATTATTCGTTATATCGTCGCCCTATAAAATATTCCACATTCATATCGAAACATGAAATATATTCCGAAATCCACCGTGGCGTCAATAGGGAAGTGTAGTGGAAATAGAAACCAAACAAAAAGAGTGAAGTGTTTTCGTCAAAGTTCGCACATGAATATGCCAACCTGCCACGCGCGACTGAATCTCGGCAAAGTAACAAAGGGATGAGTAAAAAGGGCTGAAAGCGTCACGTGTGCACTGAAAACAAGAGGATAAAGGAAGAAAGAAGCGAAACCAACAGAAAACCTACGGTATGGTTCAGAAATACTCTTAGCAAAATATTTTAATTTAGATAATGGGATAAAGAAAAAGATACGATCTGTGAAAATTAGTATTCACAATGTATTATCCAAAAATTTTTGATACCGAGTAGGTTGAATTTCTATATTATCTAAAATTACTAACATTATAACAATCATGTATTGTCATGCAAAAAGTTTGTTTGAACATTAAAAATTTACACACTTGATTGTAAATTTAAAATAACAGGTATTAAAAACCTATTTTTCACAGCTGAGTTTATAGTTAATTATTTATAGTTTATAGTTAATTATTCAGTTGAACAATCAATCAATAGTTCTTGCTGAAATTTGTTTGATTTAAATTAAAATGTTATCTTTTTGTGACCAGATATCATAAAATCATCAAGAGTTGAAAGAAGAACGCCAATTCGTTAAATCATTTACTTAAAGATGAATGTATACTTTTACATCAAGTCAGATATTTACAAACAATTAGTCCTTTGTATAAGCTTAATTAAACTTTTTTTTAGTCAAAGATAATCCCTGGCAGCTATACGCGTAATTAATTCCCGGTGCACTGCGCTAATCCTACAAAAAGAATTCGCCATTATCTGAGCGGAGATCCATCAGCACAATACTTATATGAGCGCCGCTGTATATCCCTGTCATGCTGGGGATGTAAAGAGCAAGAGAAGGAGAAACAGGCAGGACAGAGCGAACAAAGAGCGGCGCGTGCGAGTCGACACACGCGCAGAGCGAAAGGCTACACACATACGCACACGCTGCTGCTGTCTCTCCGGGCGACAAAGCCGTGAGGCGCAGGGGTGCGCGGGAGGAGCTCGACTTTTCGAGCTGCAGCGCGCGTTACGCAGGCATCGTGCGAAGGCAAAGCCACACGTCCGGATGCCTTCTTCGGCCACTCGTGTGCGCCTCTCTAAGCTTTATGCTAATGCACGTGCCTCTGACGCGCGCGCTTCCTGCTCTCTCGCCCATCGACGTTTTGACGGACAAAGGAGAGATGGCGAGAAAGAGAAGCGTGACTGCTGATTGCGAGCGAGCAAGGAGGCTAATTTTCGCACCAGCCGCTGCGTAAAAGCCGCGAAGAGTTATTAGCCGATGATGATGATGATGATGATGATACGCGAGTGCGCGCAGATTTTCCGCGAAGCAATTTTCTTTTACCACGCACTTTGCATAGCCAGGAGAGCTGTACAGCCACAAGTGAGGGACGAGGCCCTGGCGCAGTCTAGATGATCGAGTGCTGATTTTTGCACCGAGAGTTTACGGCTTTTAAATAGACGTACCGTAGTGAAAGCTGCGTGCTGCCGTACCTTTATTATGAGAACAGAAGGGCTGGAGCCACATTGTGCGAGAATTTATGCACACTTATTCTGCGTTTATTACTTTCTTCATTCAGTTGTGATTTCCTCAGTTAGATGTTTTTCTTCTTCAGAACCTTTCGTCCAAATTATTTAGCTCGGTTTCTGCGATTGTATTTTTATTCGATTAGATATTCTTTACAGAAGTGTAAAGCTATTTTAGCTGCATTGACAACAACTGAATTATTTCTTGAATTCGAGAAATAGGATCTATATAAATGTTATTTTTATTATAAGTATCATGGTTTTACAATATATATTAATAACTAAAATTATCGATAACAAAAGTCTGAATATTCAAAATAAATACCATATACATCAAATATAAGCTTATAATATCCGAAGCAAGTAAACAAAGCAATTAAAGTCTGCAGTCAATATTTGACCTAATAATAAACTTCTTCCCTACTCATATGTATATTGAACTAAATAACGATACGTTGCAATACAACAAACAAACATACAGTTAAATATACATTGTACTCAATTACTGACGTAATTCCAATCAATTTCAAGATTGAATATAAAATATTCAATCAAAATAATGCTTCCCATTATTCAATATAACAATGAGTGGGTGCAAATCGAAAATTAAACCTTTGTACAGAAAGTATAAGTGTGTAATATTGTGTGTAACAAAGTCATCCAACAATAAAATTAAGCTACATAACCGATTCTTAAAAAAAACAAGTAATAAACCCTGGTAGAAAATAACCCAACCGAAATGGCTTAACTGCAACGGTTGGTCAAGTTTTTGGACCAATGAATAACAAAAGTATTGCCCAACGGTTCGACAACGGTTGCTGAATTATCAATAATTAAATATCTAATAGGTTATGAAACATTAGCATTAACTAATAAGAAATATAGATATGTAAAAACGATTTATTTATAAAAATTACGGTAGTAGATTAATACAAATATTGTTAATATTGTTAATTATAGTGGGGTTGGGAATTAAATTATTTGAAGGTTAATAGACGTAGTATAATACGCGGACTGTGCCCCAAATAGCTGCAATAAGGATATAAGCGTACATATATAGGAGAAAAACAAGAAAGTAATTACTTTGTGCCAGATATACAGATTACCAAAGTTATTCTTATTACTATATTAAGTGTAGTTAAAATGTTGTTTCTATTATAAAACATACTAATATTCTTGTACGAACATGTTAATTTATTGTAACAAATAAAATTACAATTAATATAATATAATCTTGTATTAACATTCATTCGAGTAAACATTTCACACTTGTAGTAATTATTGTAGGCTTTGTAAAGGGTACGGTCAGACTGGCTATATCCAGGTATGTGAGAAGGTGCAACACGGTCCCTTAAACAGTGTACAAAATTATAACAGAATTATGAAAGTAAAGAAGTCTCGATACCTTACCAAGGCTGGCATTGTACCTTGTCACCTGCCTAATAATTGCTGATACTTAAACCTGTAATGCAGACAAATCAGACCGCCCTTATATGCTCTTACTTTCACGAAAGTATGACATACATGTATATAGTAATCTCAAATTGAACTACAAGATTACTGATCTAAATCTATTTATGTCAAGTAAGGTATTGTTTGTATATTTGTTTTAACATTTCATAAATAATATAGCTTTCAATATTTTTTATTTAATCAATAAATTATGTAAATTGACTTTTTCCTGATTTTGCTTGCTTCTAGAAGAAGCTTAGTCATAGTAAAAAAAAAGTTTTTGCGATAATGTGTTAAGAATGTTATTTAGCAAATTTGGAATCGAAATATGGTATTTCTTACGAACCATTGGCTAAACGGTTGGCCAAACCTTTGGGGAACGGATGTCAAACAGTTGGTTATCATTTCTTCCAGGGAATCTTTTACTAAATAATAAAGAAGAGATGACAAAACGTCCCGCGTGCAAATATTATGTGAGATCTCACATGAGATCGTAATTGAAATCTCATGTAGATCTCATATAGATCTCATAAAGTTCTCATATGAGATCGTTATACGAATT
>JAWWEQ010024753.1:0-26683 GCA_035583055.1 Torymus tubicola | reverse complement strand
TTTTTCGTTAGAATTTCGCGCTCTACCCGATCCCGTTGAGTAAAACATACAATTAGAGAACACGTTGTATATATAGTGTGTAAAAATGTGCTATTTTGCCACTGTTTTTCTTAATAATTTGTGGCGACCTTATGGTTTTTTGACAGCTATGAAAAATTTAACACTTGAAGAATATTTCAGTCAAGTCTTCAAATTGATTTAGTATTTTACAAAAGCCGCTCATGCTACCTTAATTAGTACTTTATGCCCTCGCCCCTGGCTGAATATTTGTAAGTAGGTTCGAAAAGTTCTATTGTGTCAGTAAAGTTGACATACGGGTACTTGACTACAATAAATTGATTTCAGTACTTCCTTATGTTTAATTTGTATAGAAGCATGAACAAATTTGAACAATTTCCGAGAACAGTCATACAGGTGTTTCCAAGAGTTGTTTGCATTACTTGACTAACGATAACTAATTTCACAACTTTCCTTTGTTTGATTTACAATAAACAATATGAATGTACTTACGTAGATATAATTTGTTTGAAAAAGCTTTCAATTTGCAGAGATGTTTTATTGTGTAGATGGGATTAGGAAAGAGGCGAATTTAGTAAAATCAGAAAACCCTTCCCGGGGCCCCCAGCTCATATAAACCCTTATTGTATAAAACCTTCAACCTTTACGCCAGCGTGGGCAAAAATTATTTTTATTATATAACTATTATACCTTCTTTTTATTTATAAAATTCATAAGAATTTTTTTAGATATTTACTAAAAATTACATACTTATCAACTCATCACTCAATGTTGAACTTTCTATAATATTACGAATTTCGGGGGGACAAGAGAAGTCTACAAGTGCTCTAGCAGGGGTGGCCCTCCATTCTCCCATACATACTTGGCGGGCCCGACAGTTTGCAGTTCAAGGTGTAAACCTTTATATGTTTATAGATCAGATAAAATTCATAAATGGGTTTTTTCTATATATCAAATACTGATCAGTGGATCCATCACTCGGGTTTTAAATAAAAACTGCTAACCCACGTGAAAATATGTGAAATTTCCTATGAAATATATAAAAATGCAGATTACACATAGATGAGATCTTATATTATACGATTTTTACATACGGAAAAAGAATAAAAATGAAGCGGCTTATAAAATGTTTATAGTAAAACCTAAAGTACTTATAAGTAAATTACAAATTTATATGCATTTTTTATTTCATTTCCGTTTAAAAACGAGAGACCCAAAGAAAAATATTTTATATATAGGAATGATGTATTTAAGGGGTATGAAATAACCAATGTAATTATTTATTTATTATAGTGGACATTCAGGTATAAACATTTATAATGATTGCATGCAAAAATTTGAATGTACTTACTAGTTAGATATAATTTGTTTGAAAAAAATTATTCAATTTGTAGAGATGTTTTATTGAGTAGATGGGATTAGGAAAGAGGCGAGAGAATGAGAAAGCGAGAGGAAGTGGGAAAGGGAGATAGTAGATTATACAGAAAAAACGTCTATACTTGCCTTATTGTATACTATCGTAGAAAGTTTTATATTAACAATATTATTTTTTTTACTTTTCAAAATTTGTAGTCATAAAAAAATTATTTTTGTATTTTAGATTGTATACACAAAAATGTCTATACTTGCGTTATTTTATATTTTCGTAGAAAGTTTTATATTATCAAAATTTTTTAATTTTTCTACTATTTAAACAAATTTTTTTTATATAAAAAGTTAAGGAAATGTCAAATTTATATTACCGGTGAGCATACATTTGTCAGAAGGGTGGCGCCGCTCAGCGGTTATTTTCATAATCGCGAACATTTCAAGCATGAAACATAAAGATTACATTTCACAACTGCATTCTGATTTGTTGATTCTCTTAGAAAAGCTGTAGGTCTATGGAATTAAGCAATCAGCACTACAAGCAGATATATATATATATATATATATATATACAGCATTAAAAGGGCTACGCCGCGATACGCGCGACTGTGTGTGTGTGTGCATGTGCGTGTGCGTGTGCGTGTGCGTGTGTGTGTGTGTGTGTTTGTGTGTGTGTGTGTGTGCGTGCGAGCGTGCGCGTGTGTGTGCGTGTGCGTGTGGGTGTGTGTTTGTATATCTCTCTATATTATAAAAATATTTCGGCGCTGTCGCCGCCGCCGCCGGGTCGTATAATCGGTGCGGGCGTAAAGTGGGACTTTACTCCCGCCGGGTGTAAAGTGGGGAAATCCTGGATCAGCCATCTTGGATCGGTCATCTTGGATCGGCCATCTTGAATTAACCATCTTGGATCGGCTATCTTGTATCGGCCATCTTGGATCGGCTAACTTGGATCGGCCATCTTGGATCGGCCAACTTGGATCGGCCATCTTGGATCGGCAATTTAGTGCATTTTGATGTGCAATACTTTTTAAATATTGAAATATTGCTGTAAAAATTTAGGAACATGTTTTTTCATAATGTGTCTACAAATTTTGAGCAATTTTAAAATTTTGAGCTGCTCATTTCACCTGAAATATCTCATATACATACAAGATGAATTAGAGGAGTCAAGAGAAATTGAAAACATAGTTTAGAAAGAAATTTTTGATAATTAAGTTATTTTTTTTACAGTAAAAATTAATAAACAACTACTTTTAAAAAATTTTTTTTCAATATTTTTTCAATGGCAAAAGTAAAAGAGGCTATTTGAACATTGAAAATTTTATAGTTTTTTTAACAAAGGAATAGGCTTTTTATTACTAACTTTTTATTTTGAAAATTTTAATAATGAAAGATCAATATCAGTAAAGAAAGGTACACCTCTACGTATAAAAAAACCCACTTATCTATCTACCCCTTGGGTGATGTGGAAAATATAGAAACAGATTTTTTCGCTTGTAAAATTTTAATTAATACACTAAATCAATATATTATACAAAGTAAAGAAATATGTTTATTTATGGCGAGAGACATATAAATCATCACTACGATCTATTACAATTTTCGTACACATTACATCGTTGAGTGACGCAAGAATTGAGGCTCACAAAGTCGGTACCACAAATAAAAGAGATGCCTTTAATGACACGCGGACTACATTGGGTATATCGTGCACGAGGAGGTGCCTTGGCACCCACTACTTATCTTTCGTTAGGTTTAGTTGAGGTGTCCTGGCGAATCATTGGCTCTCCTGCCGCCGGATTCGTCCGTTCCGCCGCTCGCTTGCCAAATTCGGGTTCTCCGGGAACCGGGACCTTAGCATTAGACGATGCCGCCCTGATACTGCGGGTTCTTCTTATTGATCCTATTTGAACATCAAAATCTAGTCGGAAATCTTGGGCGTGCACTTGCGCGTGAAGTGTGCCTGAGACCAGGCTGATGTTGCATAACAGAACGGCCGACGATGCAAGAGAGCGAGCTTAGTGTAGCACAGTATTTTATATGGCGACTTTCGGTAAATGCTGTCAATATTTTGATACAGCCGAGTATTACCTATCGCAGGCAAGCAGTACCGTTACACACTAATACATTACGATACATGAGCCAAGTATAATGGGTTTCTTAAGGAGGTTGGGTAGTAGACTAAAAATAATAAGAAACTTTTAAAACTTGGCTTAATCTAATGCTTAACATATAAAAAACAATCACGAAAAAGTATAGAAAGATTGACAATGGAGTTTTCGAGAAAATCGATCTCAAAATATACGCTCTGATACATGGGCAGGATACATTCTCTTACGGGAGAAAACATAAATCTTTCAATCACAGTTGAATATTTTTGTCTAAAATAATAAACTTTTGAAAATCAAAGTTGCAATATAAAGTTCAGACATTCCTGAATATTTTAAAGCAAAAAACAAGTGCACTTACAATTTAGTTATTTAGATAATTGAAGTAAAAGAAAATATTTTCGTTATTATTTGACAATTGTCCGACCAACGTAAAGAAATTTGGCAACGCTGGGTGACAGTACAGCGTGCGGCGTCGTCTGCTTGCTCGTGCAGTGCACTGCGCAACTGACCCGCGCAGCGGCACTTTTCAAACGTTTTGACTCGTAATGCTTGTATTTACCTGATACCATGTACGCATCTCATTTGCCGCAGGTGCTAAAAGGGTGATTGATTAAGCTGAGAAATCAGCTGATATGAGGTAAAGGGCTATATACGTACAGTACGTCCCAACTATAGAAACACCTAATTGTTACACGATATAAGTAGTGTAAGCCTTGCAAATTAATGTGATAATCAGTCAGAACTTTTTTTACATGTTTAAAACATAAAACCCAAATAATATCAATCGCTTTCAGGTGATAAAAGCCATAAAAATATATTTTTTACTCACTTTATTTAAAAAATGAACGACGAAAGCTTTTTCGAATGAAAAAGTAGTATTAGTACATTACCATACAAGCGAGGGTGGACAGGCACATGACACGAGAATCTCTTTCCAGAACATGTATTGTACAGTATTTTTTTATATGACGCGCGGAAAGTCAGATTTTGAAGACACGTTTTTTGCCGAGCGTGTGGAAAAACTAACTTTCTGCACGGAGTGTCGAAAAATAATTTTCTGTAATAAACTCACAATGCCGAGAGGTCATTATTTAACTGATCACGAAAAAAGACGAATTCAAGCATATCGTCAAACTTGGTTAAGTCTTAGAAAGGTATCACAAAAACTTGATAGATCTGTGAAAATTATTCATAGTTTTTTAAAAGATCCTGTACTTTATGGTACAAAAAAACAGGTGGATGAAAAAGAAAGATTACGGCTGGATTGGAAACGCAAATTATTAACATAGCTAGTAATTCCATGATTAATTTGAATAAAATCAAAAGCCGTTACCAGTAAGCATTTCCAAATCATCGATACATCGAGTATTGCAACGGTCTACTTTTATCACTAAACAAAAAATGCAGAAAGTTTCAAGATACAAGAGCCACGACATAAAGGAGCTAGAGTAGATTTTGCTAGATTGAACATGACTACAAACTTTGAAATGGTAAATTATTAACGTTTTTGAGTAACAACAAATTGTGATAATTGTTAATTTTCAAGGTGGTATTCTCAGATGAAAAAAAATTTAATTTTGACGGACCAGATGGGGTCCACTCTCACTGGAGAGATTTACGAAAAGAACCACAATACTTCTCCCGCAGAAATTTTGGTGGTGGCAGCATAATGGTACGGGGAGCATTGAGTTTTCATGGAACTTTGCCGTGGGCGTTTCTATTTTGCCAAATGAATTAAGCAGAGTACATTCGTGTGTTAGAAGATAATTTCGTTAGCTGAGAGGAAGAAGACACTAACTCGGGCGAGCGCGTAAGACAGGGCTAACTCGGGCCAGCGTGTAAGACGAACTCGGGTGAGCGCGTAAAATAGGGCTAACTCGAACGAGCGCGTAAGACTGTACTAAGTCGGCCGAAATCGTAAGGAAGGGCTAACTCGAGCGCCTGCTTTTAGATTTTTGCGGTTGACTGTACTAGTATTATTTCGTAGACAAATTTCGTACGAATGAACTTCCAGTGAAAATCCGAGGATACCTAATGGATTTTTTGATCTGCTGAACTTGATTTTGGAGTCTATTTTTCTGTACAACAATAATTTCATGAGCGGGAGACATTTTTCACGGTAATAAATCGCTAAATCTGAGGATTTCTGGGGCGTACGCTTTCGATTCAAGAAAGAGACTTAGAATATTAATATTTTTTATGTTATTTAACGTTGATTCATATAAATATGATACACAAATAAAAAAATATTTTTCTAAGCGAAAAAGATCCTCCGCGCGTTTCGAAATTCAAATACCGCGCCCTTCGAAAGTTTCAATCTCGCGCCAAACCGCGAGCGGCATAGCGTACTTCACGCGTCGCCACTAGACGGTGCAGCGCCGCGACTCTCACAACCGATTCGGGCGGCCCGAGGGGATATAGGCCAGCACGGTCGGCCCCCTCGGCAACCTTTATTCGCTCGACATCTAATCGCTATCGATAGTTACATGGTTTCGGAAATTAATTTCTAAGTTTAAGAGTACAATAAAGGACATTTTTTAATACGCAAATAAGTTTGTTTATTTATTTGCGACGGATCACTCCTGGTCCGACCCTCCTCCCTCATTCTTCCCACCGCCTCTCATTTTAAGTCATATATACCAACTCTAACTGGCTGAGTGACGCCTCACTGCGAGTCAGTTAAGCGCCAACTAAATTAAAAGGCGTTCAAACCTCTACCTCCTCCCCTCCCCGAGCGGGACCTCCCTTTGAGGTTAACCCCTCTGGGGCCAAGCCGGGCGGGCTTTCTCCCGCCTAGATTCTACCACCAAAGAGTCAACGTGGAGGGGACCGAGCTGTGTCCACCCTCCACTCAACGTAGAAACCTCAGCGGGGTGGATAATGCTCGCTAAACTGACGCAACGCGGGAACCGCGCCTCTGCGGGGATCCTCTACCCATCGCTCGCGGCAGTCATCAGCTCTGCGCCTAAACCCAGTTTGTGGATTTGGAGTTTGTGGGTTTGGAGTTTGTGGGTTTGGAGTTTATTATAGAGAAAGACATGGAGAAGAAGGAGGAAAACAAACTGATCGAGGTACACACAGAATGAACATGGACAAAATCAGAAATAAAGAAAGAGAAGAGATGGGAGAACACCTCAGAGAGATCAAACTGCATATAGTGAACGTAGACAAAGACAGAGGAAACGGATAATTTACGTACATAGGAGGAGGTGGAAGGTCAACCATTGACTACGTGTTAACGAATGAGGAAGGTCAGGAACTGATAAAAGAGATGGAGGTTGGGTCGAGCGTAGAGTCAGACCACCAACCAATCTCGGTCAGACTGTGGAGGAAATCGATAGAGGAAGGAGCGTAGAGGAAAAGGATTGGTCAGGAGAGAGAGCAAGGAGGTTCAAAGAAGAGCTAGGAAAAAGAAAAGAGGGCGAGGAATGGACAGATTTGAAGAGAAAAGTACAGGACGCAATTCAAACAAAAGAGATAGAGACAGGCAGGAAAAAGAAGGAAGAATGGTGGGACAGAGAACGCCACGAAAGAAAGGTACAATTAAAGGAGAAACTGAAGGAATGCAAGAGAGGGCGTCTAAGTTTGGCAGAATTTAGGAAGGAAAGAAAGAACTACAGAGACAGAATAAAGAAGAAGGAAAAGGTGTGGGCAGAGAAAGTAATAGAGGATATAGAAAGAGATAAGAGCGAAAAAAACTTCTGGCAGATCGTAAACAAAGGCAGGAAGGAGAGGAGACAGAAGTCGAACAAAAGCGGGAGATAGAAGAAACAGAAGAGGAAAGGACTGCCTAAGGAGAGATATAAGACCTTGAGATAGAGAGAGCAATACGGAAATTAAAATAGAGGATAGCGATAAGAATATATGGAATCCCGAACGAGGCGTGGATAGAAGGTGAAGAGGAGATTAGAGGAGAACTCGGAAGATGCCTGAACACCATATGGAAGGCGGGAAAACTACCAGAGGAAGGGAAGACGGGGAGAATTAAACCGATATTTAAAACAGGACGAAGTGAGAAATTACAGAGGGATCATACTGATGGACACAGGATATAAGATGTATGCGGAGATCCTAAGGAGTAGACTGGAGGAACAGCTGGAGAAACAGCATAAACTGGACGACATGCAATTTGGATTCAGGAAGAAGGGAGGGACGATGGATGCGGTGTAGTTGTTGAAGAGGCCAATAGAAGGAGAAATAGCGAAAGTAGGAGGGAAAGTATGGGCATTGTTAGCAGATATGAAAGCGGCTTTTGATAGAATAAGGAGAGAGTAAATTTGAAGAAGGATAGAAGAGTTAGGGATAGAAGAGAACCTGAGGAGAAGGATAAAGGACATTTACGAGAACACGAGATGCGAAATTGAGATAGCGGAGAAGGTAATAGGGCATTTCAGGACGGATAAAGGAGTAAGGCAAGGGTGCCCCTTCAGCCCAACCCTTTTCAACATAGCCTTCGCTGACCTGGAGAAGGAGATGAGGAAAGCACACAAGTGAGGAGTCAAGATTGGCAGGAGAAAAATATTCACCATCTCATATGCAGATGACGTGATCCTGTTGGCGAATAACGAAACAGGAATGAAAGAAATGATAAAGTAATTTAAGAGGTACATAGAAAAAAATGAACTGGAGTTGAACATAGAGGAGACGAAGGTGATGGAGTTTAGGAAGAAAGGCGGTAGGAGAAAAAGGGTAACTTTCAAATGGGACGAAGAAAAACTAGAGGAGGTGACGGAGGCCATGTAATTAGGCTACAAGCTAGAGACGGATAATAGAGATGGGAGGCACGTGAGATATGTAACGGGAAAAGCAAACGCAAGTTTAGGCCAGATATGAAGCATAGGAGAGAGAAGATTTAAAGAAGATTGGGAAAAGAGAGTGAGAATATTTGATGCGATAGCGAGGAGTATAATATGTTATGGAGCGGAGGAGCGGAGGTCGAAGGAGTGGAAAGAGGTAGGGAGAGTACAGAACAAAAACTTGAAATGGGTGCTAAAAGTAAAAAGAACGATGCTGGGATACCTACTACATAAGAGACCGGAAGGAGCAGGGTAGCATTAGTGGCAGGGAGACAGGTGATGAAAATGGAGAGAAGACGGGCGGAGGCTGAGAAGGGCTCTCTGAAAAGACAATGTTGGGAAATTATAAAGAAGAAGAATAGAAAAACGGAGAAGGGTGAAACGAGGAAGAAATTCTTTAAGATAAGAGGGTGGTCGGAAGTGGAGGTGGAGAGAAGAGTAGAAGAGGGAGAAAAAATATTGTGGAAGTTAACGCAGAGAGGAGAAGACATGGAGAAACAAGAGAACAGAGAGATGATTAGACTCTCCAAGTTCTCGGCAGAACTAAAAAGAATTGTGGGCACGGAGGAAAAGCCAGAATACTAAGAAAAAGGGAAAAGAAATAAGAAAGGAGAACTGGAGAGAACAGCCAGATTCAGACTAGGATGTGAGAACAGGAATAATAAGAACTGGATGAAGCCGGAAGACAGCAGGTGCAGAATGTGCGAAGGAGAGGAAGGAACACTGGAACACATTTTCGAAAGGTGCGTTTTTACAAAGCAGGAGGGAAAAAATGGCAGGAGAGACTGAGTAGAAGAAAGGAAAATTTGGCTGCACTGCACGAAATAGTATCGAAGAAGAGAAGAAAGGAGGAGGCGGAGAGACAGGAGATAGGAGAGCAGGCCAAATGTAGAAGGAGCTCAATGGAAGGGTGGAAGAAGCGCAGGAAAGGAACGGTCGCAGGTAGGTCGAAAAACCCTAATAACGAGAGAGAGGAGGAATCAAAGTAGAAAGAGATAGACCGAGGAGGAGGAAGCAGGAGCAAGTGCAGAAAGAAACGTAGAGCACGTGGTAAACACAAGGAAAGAAAAAGACTACGTAGAGGATAGAGAGAAAGAAAGTAAGATGGAAGTGGAGAAAATAGAGATTTTGGATAGAAGGATTGAAGGTGAGATAGTAAGAAGGTTGGAAGAAGAGAGAAAACTGAAGGACAGGAGTTTATTAAAAAGATAGAGGAAAAGTTGGAGAGAAAAACAGGAGAGAGTGACGTTTTGAGATAGGAAGAGATGGACAGGAGAAGAACTTTATTATTGAAAAACGGAAGAAACTGGAAGAAAGAAGAGGAGGCGGAAAAGTAGATTGTCAGAAATATAGGAGATGCGGAGTTTGAGCTCAAAAAAATGGAGAAAGAACAACCCGGAATCCAGGTGCTGGTGTTTAAAGAGGCGTTTGAAAGAGATTATATGTGGAGGAAAAGAGATAGAATAAACAGAGAAGAAATTTACGTAATAGGTGAGGTGTTTGGTATAGAAGAAAGAAGAAGGAGATGGGAAGAAAGAGAAAGAGAAAGATTGGAGAGAATAGAAACCCAGTACAGGGAAAATAGAAGAAGGGAAAGGAGTGAAAGGAGACAGACCGAAGACGAAGAAGGAGAAGGACAGAGACAGGAGGAAGGAGAAACACAGGAAGAAACTGGAGCCGGAGGAGAAGATAAAGGAAACGAGTGAGAGAAAAAAGGTAAAGAAAGACGGAAGGAGGAAGTAGATGTAGACGAAGCAGACAGGAGGAGGAAGAAGATAGAAGAAAGAAGAGGTACACTGACACAAATACTATCAGAAATTCACACACACGCACACATGTTTAGGTAGGCTAGGTAGATTAGGTTAAGACAAGAGAAAAGCTGTTAAATTAGATAAAAAGATTCTATTGTTAAGTTTCAAGTTTTTTCATTTTTGTTTTAATAATAAGAAAAGAATATGTAATTTTTGTTTTAAAAGAGTATACGATGTAATGAGCAGCAGGCCAAGTAGGGTGGGATAGCACAGACACATACAAACACAGATACTGACACTGACACAAACACTGAGAAAGCGAGCACATGCTAAATGAGAATATTATATTTTTGTATTTTGTAATATAATCCAAAGAGATTAATAAAGCTTATATCTTCCTATACTATATAGTTGTGAGCACTTTTTCTTACGACCTAGCCGCTCTCAATCTGCTGCCCCCCCCCCCACCCCGCTCCCCAAAATAACGCAAAAATATCTCTTGAAGGCGTAGTTTTGTATGGAGCCGCTCTCCATCCGCTCCTCCCCGCTCTGCCCCGCTCCCCTTCCGCTGCCCTCAATTATTGATCGTAGCCGCTCCCCCAGCCGCTCCTCATCCGCTCCCCTTTCACTCCTCAAAAGGGATACTTTTCAGCCGTACCCCCGCTCCTCATCTGCTCCCCACGCTCCCTGAAATAACGTAAAAATGCCTCTAGAAGCCGTAGTTTTTTATGAAGCCGCTCCCCCCCCTCCCCTGTCGCTCCCACAAAGCTCATCGTCCACTCCCCCCGCTCCCCCGCGCTGCTCCCCGCTCCCCATCAGCTTTTCTTTAGTATTCATAACAATTCCTTTGTTTACTATCACAATATTTGGGTCAAATGGCCAGGTCCTAAAACTAATTAAAAGTAGCATATGTAATCAAAACTGAAACATTATTAGGGAGATTAGGGATCCAGATTGAGATAGCGTAGGGAGGGTGGGAGAGTTAAAAGAAACGCGCCTTGAACCTGAAACGAACCTGGTCCCACATCTTACTTTACGACAGGTACTCTGATTTCAAATGGAACTCCTCTTTAACACAAAGTCAACATCTGCGTTTAGGATAGAGGGTTGTATCAGCATCCCTCCTGACCCCGAAGCATATCTTACACACAAGTTACTTAAACGTTGCAGTAGAATCCAATGTTCATTTGTCACGTCAAAGTACACCACTGTGCAGTAGTCCAGATGCGGCTAAACTAATGCCTTGAGTAACCGTTTGTGTACAGTTTCGGTTGTACATGCCCTAATAAATTGCAGACTATATAGGGCTTTATTTAATATCTTTACTATATATGGGTCATTCCATGTCAGATTTACACTGATATTTTTTTAAGATTGAAATATTTTTTTTATGAATCTTTATAAAAAAATATTCGATACTTACATTTTTATTTTTATTTTAACCTCATAATTTTAGATTAATGATTTTTTGAAATTTAGGGTTGGATTATAACGAAGGAGCTTTTTTTGAAATGCTTGCATTTCAATGAAATTTCATTGTAGAAAATTCATTCAAGTGAGTAAAAGTTAGGATTTTTTCTCAACTTTTCAGAAATTTCAACTAAAACTTGTTAACAATTTTTGCTCCATTAAAATTTTATGAAATAAAGAAAAAACGTGATTTTTGAATTATTGGGGCATTTTTTATATTTACATATCATGAAAAATAATAATTTGTAAAGTTTTAAGAATGTTTTGGTCCGTTTCCGAAAATGTACAAAGACTTAGTTTAAAAGTTATAAGCAAATCAAGAGTGCCGCACGCTAAGTTTGCCAAGAACGATATCGAACGTTTAGTTTTCTTGTTTGTAATGTATCTATTAGTTACGCGTTGTATCTCTGATTGAATTCGCATTAAATTTTTGTATATCTGAAAAAATTTTTTTGCATCATTTGTTCGTCGCCAACAAGCAAGCTTCTTTTTATAAATTTTCTATAAAAAATCTACAAAATGATAGTAGTTATAGGGTCACTATGGAGCGTCAAAACATGACCTCCGGTGACCCTGGAGTCATGCCTGACGCCACAGTGACCCTGACAACTGCTGACATTGCATCTGTCTTTCTCTCTCTCACTCCCTCCCCCACCCTCTCTCTCTCCCTCCATGAACTTTTTCCAAAGTTTTGACAAAGCTTCTTTACTTTCTTTTTTCACATTTAATTAAAAATTATTTCAAATATGGAAATTTAACTTAAAAAAGAAGTTATTTAAAATGTGAAAATTAATGGATGAGGTAATATGAAAAGGAAAATAATGTAGAAAAAAGTAGGTAAGTTACAAGAAAATTTATTTTTTATTGAATAATTAAGATTACAATAATATTTCCTTACATATTTTATCGATTACAATAATTTTTTTCTTTTCTCTTTTTACAGATTTTGCTTATAATTTTAAATAATCAAGTTACATATAATCAGTTCATGTGATATCCTTTTATCTCGAGCAATACAATTTGAACATCGATGTCGGTAAAAGGTATATTTTTCTCAATGCCTTCGATACCTATTTTTTGTACAATATCGCGTACAGTGGTGTCTTTCATTTTTTTTTTCATACCGTGTTATTTGGGCATTATGATATAACTGACACTCATTCAACAGTATTTCATAGTACCCTAAAACGGTGTCACCTACAAATTTTTCAATTGCTTCTAAATGTCTTAACCTTCCGTCGATACGGTTCAAAGAATTAATTAAGCATTCAAAATCAGATTTTGTTAATGTAAAGATGGAATATGTCTTCTTATTATTATTAATTTTAGTTACGTTAATCTCTCTCCATCTTCTCCTGAGCACGGCAGCCCATCCAGTATCTTCAACTCTTTCAATAGACGAAGCAATATTTTCACTGGAAAAAAACGCCGAAAATTTTGACAATGTTTCCTTAAACTCCTGCCAGGAATGATATTGAAAATCCACACTTCGAAAATCCCTCGATGACGATAAACGTACCACTGTTTTGTAAGACGAAAGATCGATAATATTATTATACTCCAATCCGACGTAAATTTGCTTGTTATACGCCTTGTCTAAAGGGAATACTGCAGAGAGTAGCTGGTTAGGACGAGTCGAGATATTCATCGTTGAACGGTTATTTGAAGGCAGACTGATTTCGTCAAGTTAAAAGAAACTGTATTTATAAGTAGTAACTAGTGGTAGGGAGAGATCTCCCCACTGCTACTACAACACTCATGCTTCTTGTTGTCATACGAGTGAATTTTAGAACTGCAGTTTTGCAAACATCTAACTGTGTAACCTATACCATCGCTTCCTCGAAACTTGTGCTCGTCAGCATCAACAAGATTACGATGTACAAATTTTCTGACGATGTTATCGTTTTTTTCAAGTCATCAGAAAAGTTTTCGAGGAATCACGCGAAATCCAATTTGGAGCTCATGTAATATAAGAACATTATACAGTATTGTCCACAAACGTCAAACGTAGCACTTTGTAACAGAGTCGTATTCCAACGAAATGTTTTACAATTTTTGCGGAGTCGATGAATATGATCGGGTACATACGGTGGTAACCTATAACTATCGAAATACAATGTATTACCTTCGGTATCTACGTAAATTCCGATCTAGTGCATTTCTGGTTTCGTATGATCATCAGTATTCACAACGAACGCTGTCAGTTTCGTCCACCCCCGTGGAATCTGATCTGCTGGGTACACTCCCACAGTATGAGATGGTATGTGGGACAAAATTTTCAAAATTTCCAGACTGTTCATCGCAAAGCTGTAGTGGTGGTTGAAAAACGAAATCAGAATCCTTTATACGGCGGTACATTACACACTCAGTAGTTAACCAAATTTTCAAACGAGAAGCATTGTTCAATGCCTAACTGTACTTCACGTGTGAAAGTTTAAGCGCGTGATGGAGAAAAAGTTGTCACACCACGGTAATTTAGCGAATGAGGGACATTCTCCATCGTACTCTAAATTTATAATATCACGAGCCGTGGTTTTTTGTAAAAACATCCACTTTTCTTTACCTCGAACGTAGATTTTTCCAACTCTTTTCGTAAGATCTCGAAGTATTTTGATCAGTTTGCTCTCTGTTACGTCACCGTCAAAATAATCTACACCATGGTGATGCTTCGTTAGCCAATGATTTTCTTTTCTTACCGATTTACTTAAAGCGTGAATAGGGTGCTTTGGCGATATGATCCAATGAGCGATAAAGTTTTTTTCTAAAGCGATAATGGCAACTTCTTTCGGTACAGCAACATTATTGATATCTTTGAAAAACTGAATGTCTACAACTACGTCCATTTTTACCCCAGTACGGACAACTGTCAAAAGTCGACTAACGCATGAAAGTAAAAAACCAACTTTTAGCGAAAAGGCGCCATCTAGTAATCGACAATCACTTGACGTGATGCGTCAATCTCTAGAATGTTGTCGTATTCGGTGTATATGATACAGTTGACAGTTTTCGTTAAAGCCTCCTTAAATCTTACATCTAATCTAACGCTTCCGTGTTTTATTAAATTCCAATGACTACACTCGTTTGCGGATAAATCAGGCGTTAAATCGAACGCAAAGAGACAGTAATCATACGGAAAACTCTCTCGCGCAATTTGATTACCTTCGTTAAGGAAATGAGTACCTGTCCCCGAAAATAAGGTATGGTAGGCATCAACGCACAAATTTTTGCCCGTAAAATCTGGTTGTAGTGTTTTAGAAGGCATTTGAACACCATTAACAAATGAACTAAAAGAACTGATGTTAAAGTGTTCGAAATTGAAAGGATTTAGATTCTGGTTACCGTTATAAGCTTGGTTTTGAACAAATCCAACCATGATTCTTTTGGGTAGCTGATCTAATATTATATTATCTAATGTTTCACTAAAGACACGGTTATGAAGCGTCACCGCCTTAACCTCAACTCTTGTAAGAGGATATTTAGCGGTGGTTTTAGATAACATTTTTGCATGAGCCAGTAATACGCCTGGACTTATTTTAACACGTCTAACGATTAGATTAGCTTCATCTATGTGAACACTGAAATATCCAGAAGGATCCATGAGACAAAAGGAGTCACGTGATCATAACAAACGTACTCTAAACTCAACACCGTTCAACAAAAGTCTGTCTTGATTGAAAACGTCAGAATGAAGATGTCCGATCATATCAACGGTTTTATCAATCCCGAAGTACTGACGATGTTTCACAAGACCTTCGTTTGCATTGTCCACATTATCCATTTTACCTACTGTATCGTCGACCCATAATACACTGGTCAAATGTGATTTTTTAGCCGCAGACCCGTAATTAAGTAATGTCTCGATATAAGCTCTGTACGTGTATGCATTGTTCGGCGGTGATGCGGGCTTCTGATTGAAAAAGACGTCCACTTGGCTGAACATAGAGTGCAAAAAATTGTTCACTGGAGCAATTCTATTAACCATTTCGGGTGTCACCTCCTTAGGGTAATCTTTTGGAAGCACACTACTGTGTAAGGTGACACGTAGATTCAGCAGTGTATGAGATAAGTCGAGGTAATCGTCTCCATTTCCAGGAATCACAAATTCTATTGGTGAATCATCAGATAACGAAGATATTGGTTTATATTGTACCCAGTTAAATCCTTCTATTGTCGTCTGTGTCGGTTGAATGTCAAACAGGGACAATTCAGATTTTAAGCACTATGTGTGTAAGAACGCCATTTTCATTTATCCAAAAATGTCTCTAGTACTACGATTAGTTTTCTTCTTTTTTCTATTATTCAGGTATCCTTTCTTCTTTCTACCACCACCACCCGTGATACACTTTTCTCTTTTAGTAGTAGTCTTGCGTCTCCTCGGCTTTCTCGCCTTCTTCTTCCTCGCTGTACTAGCGCTACCTAAAGAATGAGTCAGTGCAAGATATTGTTTTCTCTTATATACTGACCCCTCCATTAATTTGTCCAATTTTTCCTCAGCTTTTCTCTTAAGATTTTGACCTGACTCTTTCAGACGATTTCTGAAGGACTGTTTGATTGGCGTATTTTGAATTGGGATATCAGAAACGATATTCATGTCGGTACGTAAAGCCTCCTTTCCTACAGCCTTAGCACCGCGGCTGAGAAGCGGTAGAATCTTACGAAATAATCCAGCGAGAAAGCTACCACCGTGACCTCTTTGGTGGGGGGAACCAATGAAAATTGGCCCCATACCTCGAGAGTACCCTCCACCACCATACTGCGAGTTTAAACAAACCTCGTAGTAAGTAGTCCATTTTACTCGACATATTTGAAGTGTAATGTGACGATTAACGTCCCAAAATCAAATGATATAGATTTACCGTGTTGATCTCTTATATCTATCTCTATAGTCTGAAACGCGTTAAATAATAAAGGGATGTACATAGGTGGAGAGAAACTTTTCAATTTAATGCCATTATAAGTGTAATCGTCCATATTCAAAGAAACGGTTCTCAATAATCGTGAGTGCACATCCGCAATCACATATGGTTCACAGATGTCGCTGTAAAACATACACATTTATGGTAATCCATTGTTTAAATTTGCAGGTCGGTTTCCGGTTACTTCAACACCCTCTTCCTCTTTTTCTATACTAACATTAATGTCGCCACCATATTTGATGTCAAATCCTAGAAATTTTTTTTAGTTTATCGGATAATCGCACGTGATGCTCAAGCTCTGAACAAGATGATGACTCATAATCGCGCTTTACTGAAATATAACCCCCTCGCTCAATTACAAAATTTAAAAGAAATGCGCGATATTTTGAATAGTTCCAAAGTCCAACCACCTTCGTATCCTTTCGCAAAGACGTTCTTCGTTCGACTGATCCTAACTAAGTCACCAACATGGTATTTAGATTTCTTCTTCAGTCGATCATCTCTACCGTATCGATGATTCAAATTTTCTCGAGCAGTGACAGTATTGTACATGGTTGCAGATGCAGGTTCCATCTTAGTCCCAGAATGTTTACTGTGGTTATAGACGTCGATAACTTTTTGTAAAATATCAATGTATCGCCGAATATTTTTGTGAGTGAAATATCGTCATATTCGTTCTTTTATAGATCTTACAAGTCTTTCAGCTATTGCAGCTTTCGTATCAGGGCTACGGGCTACTCTAAATAGAATATTCTTTTTCTTTAGCAACTCTTGCATTTCTTTTCCGATAAACTCTTTTCCCTTGTCCGTTTGAAAGCATACAGGTACCCGATTGTCACTACGAGACAAGATTCGTTCGAACGCTTTGGTAACGTTTTTAGATGTCTTATCCACCACAGTCTCCGCCCACGCAAACTTACTCAGTGCGTCTATTACCAGGAATATGAAAGTGAAACCGTCGTTGTAACTTTTAATCGATCTGACATCCATTAAATCGGCTTCCCACACATCATCCACATTTCTAACATTGTAATAAGGACGAGGGAAGCGACGTCTTACATATCTGTTCTGATTAAACTTATCTTGACTCTCTAATCAGTTAAACACATCTTGAGGGTGATAAACTTTATTCGTGGTTCTTAGAATATTAGTTGCACCAGCGTATGCTTCGGGTCGATTAACCGTGTAGTATATTTTACTTAAATCATTATTAATTTTTTAGCGGAGAATTTTTTCGTTTTGAGGGCATCGATGAGGGCCTCTAAGGCGGTTTTTTCATTGTTTTCAGTGTCGTTAAAGTCCTCTAGTGTCTTAGTCCCTTGCTCATTTGCTTCAATTTTTTAACAATTTCAGGAGTAATTGTTTTAGACGGGGTCTTCTTTCTCTTTTTATTCTGTACAGGTGTTTCACCAATAGGATCGTTCTCGTTGAGCCTCTTTCTATTACTACTACTACTTGCATCTACGAATTCACTAGCACTAGCATTACTTAAACTTCTATTATTTGAGACAGATTTATTTACTCCAGAGCTACCCAATAGGGGTGACGAGGTTGTAATAGAAGCGTCGAGATGATGTTAAACGAGGGGATTCCCGATAAACTCTCTAGGCACACCTGCTTGCTAAAGAGCAGTTGCAAACTGAAGATGTCCCGAGGGCGGTCGATAGTTTTCCTTTCTCTCATTGCATCGTTCCACAAGTCAATCATGTTTGCTTTACGAACCACAGTGCCATCTACAAAAGTAGTTCCTTGCTTATTCTACGTGACATTACCGCAGATTCTCAAGTGTTGTAACAAATTGCGAGCTTTATTATGAAACTTCGATGGAACGCTTTTACGATGCTTGCATCTCTAGAAGTAGATGGGGAATCCTGAATGATACTATTGACAGTATTTTCTTCTTCTTTTTCTTCTTCTTCTTCTCCTCTCCCCACATCGCCATACATGCTTTTCTTATTATTATCGGGTGTGTCTTTAAATTGTAAATAACGTTGTAAGACTTGTGAATAACTTTGCCATTTTTCACGTTCAGTCACGTTGTCCACAGAATTCAAGATATCGTTCATTTCTGCATCGAGTCTGCTGGTTATCGTTCCTGGTATTTGAACAGAGTTCAATTTTCCATGGACCGATAAGGATTGTAATCGGTCGACACTCTCTTTTGGTACAAAACCATCTTTCTTGCGTGCTCCATTTTTTTTTATTTGGAAACAAGATTTGCTAAAACAGTCCCAATCAAAGGTGCTAGGAGAGCAGGTAGAAAACCTCCTTGTTGAACAATGATTTTTTTTTGTCGTAAATCCCCCCGTAGGTTTCACCAACTTCCTCAAAATAGTGACGTGTTTCCTTAAACGTGAATTGTGACCTTTTGTGAGCGGAACGTTGCCTTGAAGAACATTCAGAGCGCATGCGCAAATGTATCTAACCAACTGTACATCGGCTTTTTTGAGAAGCGCTCTCCGCTGCTCTGGGGTCAAATAGTACAATAACGCAGTATGTCAGTATGCTTTTGACTAATAAACTTTCGGCTTTTCCACGCCATTATAAAGATAAAACTGAAACTTGATTACGAGGATCACCGCCTTTTATTGGTTTCCGAGAAACATAAACGTCGTGGAATTCGTCGTCGGGAAAGATACATGAAAGAAATCTGCAATTATCAGGTGTTTGCTGCTTTAAATCAAGCAAAAGATATCCAAATGGTTGCGAGGGGGCGTCCCAATATGCCTCTTGTAAAAAATGAGGATCTTCCGGGCACAACTGACGAGCAAGATGTTGAATCTGTGTGCGATCGCGTAAATTCCGGAATATACAATATACTGTGCATTGAGAGATATGTAGCGCTAACCCTTACCTTCATGAAAAATGTTTTGAGTTATAAAAATGACACTCAAGTTATTATGATGACTACCTTTTGTAAACAAGTTTACTATTACACCATTCGCAGACTATTCACGCATCAAATCGTCAAGAATCAGCAGTTTCGGTCGCGGATCGTTCGAGTAGTCTTCGCTTCTAGGAAGACATTTTATATTTTTACCAAGGTCTCTATATTCGGATTGCCACTCGGCGTAATAAAAGATGATACGCTGAAATCGAATGTCGCTCATACGATTAATGTATTTTAAAAATTTTTTTACAAACTCAGTCTTTCCACAACCGGTCGGGCCACAGAGCATCGATGTCCATCGATGTTTCCATCGCATATCCATGATAAAGACTAAGACTCAACAAATATGATATTACTTTTGACGTGAAAGCTTTGATATGAACGAATTGAACGAAAGAGGAGTAGGGGTAGAAGAGGGTGGGATTAGAAGAAAATCAACAAGAAAAACACATAATAATTTTTGTAATATCCACATTTTATTCTTGATATACTCGTGATAACGTTAGTATACACAAAACTGTACCTATATTTAAAAACTTCATTACTACCCCGTTTTGAAACCATACGGATAATTTTTGTCTAAACCAATAAATCTTCGTTTTATTCACATCATGAAAAGCAGTTCTACGAATTGCTGACGATGATAAAACAATTTCATCTTTATTCCCTGTAACTAATCCACGTATGCTGGTGTAATTGATTTTTTGACTGTTCGCAAAATTTAATCTTATACCTTTTACTTTACAAACATATTTATTTCCACTTTCTGGTGTTTTACAGATATATGCATAACATTTTGGATCGCCGGAAATAAAAGAAGTAATGTAAGATCCAACACCATTCTCCGACAATTCATCCGTTAATTCCCCCAACATATTACCTAATGGTAAATCGCTTTCGCCATCTTTGCTGATATAAAATACAGAATCTGTATCGTTATACAGTGCACGAGATCCTAACAAATTTAATAATCCAATAGCTTTAATCGCGCTTGTGCTGTAGTAACACACCAGTCACCTAAACCTCTGGACTGCTTAGTAAATCAGTTAATCTTTTGGCTTCTGTCACAACCTCTGTTTTCCGCATATTTTACTTTTTAACCCAATTTATCCCACAATGAATTTAAACATAACTTTGCTGCAGATCTCAATCCGGCATTAAAAGTGATCTATCTTTATTCAATTGTATACCCTCGGCTCTTTCAAGTTCATACACATATTGCTCTTTATCTTCATCAGTGATACAGTTCGTTGGATATCCTGTTGCTTCAGTTTTTTGTTTAAAAAATGCGTCAATATAAGCGGCAAATATACCACCATCTCGTGTGTCTGGATTGTACTGAGTTATATCATATTGCAAAATTTCGTGTACATCTGTAATTCTGTAACCAAATTCAACAGCTCGCTTAATCTCTTCAGAAACCCATGTTCCATGTAAGATTCGTTCTTTCGGATCTTCATGCGTACAGTCTTCTTGAAGCATTAGTTCACAACACGTACGGCAAAGAGGAAAAATTAATTTACCATGTATTCGAATAGGTAATACCGGATGATACATATTTCGAGAAGGTAGAATACCACACATGATAATACCGTTAACTTTAGAAATGTCTACATTTTCACCTAAGAATTTACGGCATTCATCTGCAATGAATAATCTAGGATGCCCTATCGGATATTTTCCAGTTTTACAAATATACGGGTATAATGAACACACGTCAACATATTTAATTTTTTCGTTATTTTTACATTCGTAAAATTTTACAGTATTACCTGTTCGTCCTCCAAAGAAAGCTTCGCGCGGGTTTAAAGGCTTGCGTTTGATTACTGCCTCGTTTACATCTAAGAATGTTTTTAATTCAATATTTTGTGAAATTTCTCGATCAAAAAATTTCGATTAATCTGTATCTGTTAGACCTAATTTTTTCACGGATAGAACAAGTTTTTTCAAATTTATCATCCATTGATTCACCGTGAATTAGGGTTTCATCATCTCTATTTATTCTAAAGCAACGATGACAACCATGCCAAAAGCAACCATGATATTGAAGAACGATTCCCCGATGATTTTCATTATCTCGTGGTTCGCAAAAGCCGTCGACACGGATATCCTCTACGAGTATTTTTTCACGGCACCGACCCGCATGTACAATGTGTCGATTTAAAACTTTCTCCATCCAATACAACCATTGAACCGCTTTAACGGACTGACTATCTACTAATCGGTACTCTCTTACTGGAACTATACCTATTTGATCCTTTTTAAGAAAATTTTTTCGAAAAACGCGTAAACATGACGATGCTATTGTGACACCATTCAACGAATGGATCTACATTAAATTTCATGAAATTTGATCGGAAATTTAAACAAGCTTGTCTTCCTGCTTACAGTATTTGACAATTTCTTCTTGAAAATTAAAAACATATCCAATACTGATTTGTTCATTATACCATGCGAGAAATGCGGATCTATCACTTGCGGACATACTATTAGCTGCGTACATCTCTATAGGTGGTAGAGGTCCGACGTAAGACTGATTTTCAGAAGTATTAAATAAGTGCGAGAATGTACGTTTCTCAAGATTCGATAACCCATAAGATTTTGGGAGTTTACTTAAAGGCATATGGAAATAATTTAAGCTATCAATAAATTTTACATTTAAATACTTCATCATAATGATTTTAGTACCGTTTAAAATTATTGACGGTTTAACGCGCCCACTGTGTTTTTCAACGTGATATTTAAATATAAATTGAGCGTCGAATCCTTGCGAATTATGCGCTATACAGATTATTTTCTTAAAAATTTTTTTCCGCACCAGTGCTAATCCTACTAACTGTTTTACGGGATCTATATCAAACACATATTCACGTATTCCACAATATCAAAAAGTACAAACTTGTTGCGCTACACATAAATTTGGTACATGTACTTTTTTGTTATTGTCCTCCAATACAGAAGTTGATTGTTGGATTTCAAAGTCGTAAAATAAAAATAATGTGCCTGAATTACTGTTTTTATATTTAATTGGTTGTATATAGCAGAAATGCCCGATTGGTAAAATTTCGTTACAAATATCACAATACGATTTTTCACATTCATGTTTCTCGGATTAATTAGAAGTTCGTACAGTCTTAAAGCAAGTTTGACAAATTTTAATTTTCTCACATACAGATGTTCTCGTTTTGTTGAAGGAACCTATCTTTAAATGATTTTCAAAACAGGTATCATCGAAAAAATATCTGAAACAATTTTCACATTTCTTTTGTTTTTCGGTGACATTACATACAGGAGATTGTAAACATTTATAACATCAGTTAGAACACCTATGATCTTCTACACGTTTGTAACTTTTATTACATGGTATACAATATCCGCAGCATCCGGATGCTCCGACTAAATTCAAAATCGGCTCATAATGTCTTGAATTCTCCTAATACATTATGCGTAGGGTATGAAGTACGTTTTTATAAATTTCAATCACAAATTTTGTACCATTGTATAAAGGTAAAGCACCTGTACCAAAGGTCTGGAAAGAGTATACTTCTATCGCTATACCCCAATTAGCAAAAAACATTTGAAATTGATGTATTTCCTCTATTCCACATCCGCCTGTAGGTATTGTTACTTGAGCCTTATTAATTAGACATAAAGTTTCGTTTTTTTTTGTAAATCACTATTAGATTGTCGAATTTTGTTCCAATATTCATGTAAATCACCCGATCTTATCTGACCTTTAACGCTATATGCAGTTGCAGTGATAAGAGCCCTCGGTAAGCATAAATTATCCTCATTACGAATTTTCAGAATTGATCGTTTATTGACACACTCTTCGGTTAAAAGTACGCGACCCTCACCTCGCACACCGCTTACTATAGAACACTTAATTAATAAAGAATTATCAATATTGAAATAATTGGCGCTCTAAGCAGCATTAAATATCATTCGCCACAATTCATCAACGTCGAAATTTTGAATAGGTCGAAAAGCTAGCCACAAACCCCCTTGTGTAAAATAATCGGATTCTATCGTTAAACCAATAAAGTCTGTCGGATCGCGTCCGTCGATAAGACGATTATGTAACGAATTAATACAACCCTCTAACCATCCAAAAATATCTACGCCATCGGGGGGTTGGGTATTCTACCTCTAATCTCGATACCCTCTATCCTGAACCTTCGATACATTCTAGAAGATTCACTTTCTACTATAAAGTCTGGTGAAAAAATGCTGGATATTATATGCCCTTATATCTCTACTCGTTTCTCCTGTCCCTTCTCCACCTTATTCGCCATCCTGTAAAGAGTAGACTGTAAGGAAAAATATACATTATAAATGATATTTAAACTTTCACATCCGATCCATCGGGTGAATTATAGTATATGTTACATGTACTATGCGGTCTTGTCGATGACGACGATGATGATGATGATGACGATCATGACGATGATGACAATGATGACGATGATGACGATGATGTCGATGACGACGATGATGAATCTGATTCTTCATTTAATATTGTACCTTGCATAGTCGAAGAAGTCCCCTAATTATTAATATTGTTGGCATCGTTGGCTTCGTCTTATCTACTTGGTGACTCATATGAGGAATCGCCAAATTTAAAATCCCGTAATTTTGAAAATATCGAATTTTTTCTCGCTTCATCCGGGCGAGGAGGATCACTGTGGCCAGTAAACAAATATATATAGTAATTAAAACCTGTGTTAATGTGGCGATTAATCGCCACAACCTGGCTACACTGAGGAGGATGAGATATACCTCCAGTTAAAAACTTAATAAATAAATTAGAAAAAATTAAAATTTACTTACCGTGACGAGACATTATATCCTGCGCTTCCGGGTTTGATTGGAGATTTCTGCGTTTAGTTATACTCACAATGAGAAATAGAATATAGCTATTATCAAACAAACGGCGTTTAAATAGATAATGTAATGTCTTTAAACTCGTGTGTAATAAAACATTGTTGAGTTTTCTTAATAAAATTTTTTTTGATAAAATATTTAAACGACTTCTTTTCATATTTTGATAGATTGAGCGAATGATTGGTTCTTTTTCTATACATATTCTTAACGTACAAGCCAGTACGCTAAGAATATGATTTTTTGTAATACTCTCCCTATCTATAGACTCAAAAGCACAGTCCGCGTTCTCAACTATATGATTAAAATTGTCTTCAATAATGGAGGGGGTGGTAATCTAAATTCCTTTGCAAGATCCCCCACCCCTACTACGTTTGATGAGTCATTCAAGCCACACGTGTGCCGTTGCAAAACTGCTAATTTTTGATCTGGTAAAGATGCACACGACGGAATATGAATCTCTGTCCATCAGATATGTTATTTCCGCTGATTTTCTCAGGTAATTGAAACCCATACGTATACATTGTACTGGTCATCATGCCGTTTACGGATTGCTCGTGTCAACAAATCATGTTTCCTTATGATGCACAATTTCACCCCCTCGGGTGATTTCATTTTTCATGAGATCCCTTAGATCCGCCAAACTGTGTCAGCTTCGGGTGTTTTTTACACGATAATAGCGGTATAGAAATTACGTCGTGCTGATACATAAACACGTGTCTTTCAAGAAATAAAATACTGCGTTAGAAATTTTAAGCTGTATGTGCACAATATGGCATCATACCGTGTTAATTATACATTTTTACAGTTGCACAATTGTCAGTGTCTCCGCATCCTTCGAGCGAGACTGATGGATTCGCTCTCGCGTCGGGCAAAAAGTAAAAGTGTTGTGTTGTGCTATATAAGTGAAATGTTCCCACCCCCAGAGGTGGAATATATCCATGATGATATTGGGGTGTCATCAGCTTAACCCCAGGAGGAAGCACGTCAACTGGTGCTAAACCCTCGAATAGAATTGCTTCTACGGAGTCGTCAGCGGCTTGGTTACTCAATTAGAGATGTTTCTCGCTTTGTCAATGTAGCTGGGCAGTTTTTGATCTGGAAAGATTACTACCGCTTTTACAGCTGGTCTCGTGTTGGACTCGAATTTATTTTAGAGCGATATAACGTGGAAGCCGATTCATTGAATTGGAAGGAACGGTGTGCAGGCATCGCTGTCAAATACAATCGTCGACGTCCACTTATTGTAGTAATTTATTATCGAGAAACGTCGTGGTGTGCAGTGTACAACAACGATATGTTCGACGAGGAACGATGGCGCCGAAGGAGGTTCCTGATATGATGAAAAAGTAAGACAATACATTTCTTTTTTCATTTGATTCGATCCTAAATTTTAATATTTTTGTATGTACATATTCAGACTAGTAAAATAAATAAGGAATTAAGAATAATAATATTTTATTTTTAAGAGAGAGAGAGAGAGAGCGCAAGATTGTTTTACAAAGTATTTTATTTTTTAAGAAAATGCACTCCTTATGGGTTGCTCAATATTTTATTAGATTTTTAAAGTTAATGATACATGATTCATGAATATATGGTCTTATGCGGTGTCCATGGGGTTTTCATGGTGTTTTTTACAACTTTTTTGTATAGCTTCTCTACACCATGACAAGTGTATCTACATTAAAAATTTTTGGATCGATGGGTTTTTTATGGGGTTTTCAATATTTTTGCGGATTTTGGAAGCTAATGGCACATAGTTCATGAATCAGATGTCAATAACTTTCGGAATCTGTTAAAATCTCGAAAACCCCATAAAAACCCATCGATCCAAAAAATTTTAATGTAGGTACACATGTCATGGTGTAGAGAAGCTATAGAAAAAAGTTGTAAAAAACACCATGAAAATCCCATGGACACCTTATAAGACTATATATTCATGAATCATGTACCAAACTCTAATAAAATATCGAAAACCCCATAAAACCCCAATAAATCTCAAAATTTTTTATGTAGGGGAATTTCCGGTATACAGAGAAAGGGAGAAAGGTGGAGGAGGAGAGAGAGATGGAGAAAGAGCGAGACACAAAGACACAGATGCAGTGTCAGCAGTTGTCAGGGTCACTATGTGGCGCCAAGCATGACTCCGGGATCACCGGCAGACTTAGCGTCCGGCACTCTTGATTTGCTTATAACTTTTAAACTAAGCCTTTGTACATTTTCGGAAACGGGCCAAAACATTCTTAAAACTTTACAAATTATTATTTTTCATGAAATGTAAATATAAAAAATGCCCCAATAATTCAAAACTCACTTTTCTTCTTTATTTCATAAAATTTTAATAGAGCAAAAATTGTTAACAAGTTTTAGTTGAAATTTCTGAAAAATTGAGAAAAAATCCTAACTTTTACTCACTTGAAAGAATTTTCTACAATGAGATTTCATTGAAATGCAAGCATTTCAAAAAAAGCTCCTTTGTCAT